>LZPO01028451.1:0-12819 GCA_001675575.1 Neotoma lepida | reverse complement strand
TGCTATATTAGGTTTCCATATGACCTCTCAAATTGCTCTTAGGTTTAGCTGCCTCTCCCCATATTCCCTCTATTACTCCTCTCTTCCTACCCTCTCCCCATTTATCCTCCTGTTCCAGTCCACCACCTATCCATCCACAACTGTCTATTCTACCCCCCTTCCTAGGAAGAGCCTTACCCTCCCCCACTCAATCCCTTAGCCTAGACCTAACTTTTACATTCAGCCTTTCAACATTAGTAGAAGCATATAAAAATTACTCTTGATTGTTTTGAAGATTTGTTTTAATTTTAATTGTGACTCTGGGTGCATATGTTTGTTTGTGTGTGTGTGTGTGAGAATATGTGCATTTGAGTGCAGGTGTCTACAGAGCCCAGAAAAAGGTGTCAGATCTCCTAGAGCTGGAGTTATAGGTTGTGAGTGGCCTGCTGTATGTGCTGGGAACTGAAGTTAAGTTCTTTGCAAGAACAGCAAGGGCTCTTAACCATTGAGCCATCTCTTTAGCCCCTAAACACTTAATTTTCATTGGTTCTTAAGTGAAATAGTTTTATGTGAAAATGAAAATACTAATGTATGATAAGTATGAATATTGTAGCAAAATAATCCATAGTGACATATCAACACACATCTGCTGCCGGCTGCTATTAGTTTCTCATGGAAGCTCAGTTTCTGAAACAGTGTATCTGGGGCATTGCCTCCTACGGACCTTTAGTGATGCTGAGTCCCCCATGATGCTGTGAAATCTTTAGCNAACATTCAAGGGCTGCTCTGGTCTGTGTTTAATGTGGATTTTACAAGAAGTGTCTGCCTAGTCACCAACTCAAGTCACACATATCCACTCAAAATGTCTGCACAAGTGACTGTGCTCAGAAAGCAACAGTAGCCCTCCTTTTTGTCGTTTGCCCTGTGTATCCCTCTTCCATTATTCCTCCTCTCATTTTGCTTTTGTTAATATTAACATTCCTTAAACTGACTCATGGGCTCAAACAAAGCTCAGTGGCAGGACTAGGATGTGCAAGGCCCATTCGCTCAGTACCATTTTCTGTATTGAAATTAGTTATCATGAGGTTCATTCTTCTTAATTTTTATTGTTTGATTTTTCCTGCTCATGAATTTGATATAGTATATTGATTATTTCTAGCTTATTTGGCTGATTAAATCAGATTCCCCATTTTAATATATTTAAGGTATTTATTTGTTTTGTTCATGTACTGTGTGCGTGTATGGTTTATACATGACTTCAGAGGATTTAGACTCAGATCTTCATGCTTGCCTAGCAAGTGGTTTTATCCACTCAGCCATCTCCCCTGTCTTCTATTTTAGTATCATTTTAATTTCTAAATATATAAACCTTTTTTAACAGGTTTTCAATGTATAGCCTCAGCCAATGTGTCCCTGTGAAACCAAGGATTGAAGGCATTAAAATATTTTTTTTCCCAAAAGAGACATTGCTTAACTTCAGGGTCTTAATATCCCTGTTATTGAAAAGAAGATAATACTTTTGGTTTTAGGGAGACTAAAATAATGAGGATGTTTAAAGTTTATCTGTTTCTAAAGAAGCCATTATGTGAATAATGATGCTGATAGGAAGCTGCAAGAAACACTGGAAGTGACGGTGGGAGCTTTCCATTTGTCATAGGTAAAGGCACATCTTCCTGCCAGCAGCTTCTGTGACACATCCCATGAGAAGCCATGGCTTTTGTCTGTCAGAATTAACTTATTTTATAAGTGTTTTTTATTNTCTCAAAGTTCAGGGCATAAATGCTTTTGTGGTTTCTCCTCTTGGTTGCATTACATATTTAAAAATCTGCAGATTCTGAGTCATATTGTCATCATTGAAATTATCTGTTTGATATGAATTCTACTTTCTTCCCACACTAAAATATTCATGAAAGACACAATGAAACATTTCTCTCTCAGGACAGAGTACAGAAGCTGGGAAGAAGAAAGTGTCAATTTCTATTTCATATAGTGTGTGCTTCAGCAGGCACCAAAAACACACAGTAAGGTGAGGAATCTTAAAAGCAAAGTTTGCCACTAGGAAGCTCTGTGTAACAGTACAAAGAGATGTTGTGTGGAAAGAAAGAACAGTGAAGGCTCTCACACAAAGGAACAGAACAGACCTTAAATATTCATTACAAGTCAGAGAATTTTGACTCTTTTCCTATGATTTTGAAACTAATTTGTATACAAACTACATATAGTTTGGTTTCCTGATGGTCAATACTAGAAACACTTTCTTCATATTTGAGGTAACTACTGTATTTTATTTTTTGTGTGTATATATATATGTATATATATACATATATACATATATACATATATATGTGTATATATATGCTCATGTATTGAAATTTCTTTTATCATTTATTAAAAATAAAACTTGAGGAAAAATATTAAGGATAAAACCTGAGATAACTGCAAGTGACCATGACATACCACCACCATCCTCTTCCTGGCTTGAAAAAGCCACTCCACCTCCTGTCCCAGCCTCTTCCTTTTCCAAGGGCCTTTCTTTCCCTTGTCCTGAGTCCTCCAGGGAACTCCAGGATCCATTCCAGCCAGCTGAATGTGACTCAATACCTGACTCCATTGCATCAGACAACAACACAGACAAAATTCCTGTAACATTTCCCCCTTTTTGTCTAATTAAAAAGGAAAGGTTCTAATTCTAATGTAGTAAAACTACATACAATAGAATGATTATCAGGTATTGTCTAAATAGAAAGGAAAGGTGTTAACCTTAACAAAATGAAACTATATACGGCAAGAACAACTATCAAGTAAGAACTACATTCACAATGTCCAGTCAGTTTGTATTTGGCAAATTAGNGAAAATACTCCATCAGCTGTCCTCCCCAATGAATCCAAAGTTTCATACCTAATTTACTTTCTACCATAATTAAGGAGAACTGTAATTGTACCTATCTAGTTTTCAATCCNATCAAGACCTGTGAAGGAATTAATTACCTGAGTAAACAGAGCAAGCAACTTCCAAAATTATAAGAAATGACAGAAATGGCTAGCTGCCTAGACAGTCACCCTAGGTTTCTCTGTGATGTTGGGGCATCCAACTTCAGCCTACAGGCCTAGAATATCTGACAGACATTTCTGAGAAGCAGGGAATTTAGTTTGGCAGTCACTTTTCTTTGTATCCTGCTTATCCAGCTTGGTGGCATAGTGTCAGCAATTGAGGCAAGGGAAGTTTCTTATCCAAACGGCTAGCATTTGCCACAAAGAAAGTAAACTCCAATGTAGAGGTTCTTTGATGCNCATCATCCTTTTTTGAAGTAGATTGGCGCTGCTTGGAACAGAAGTGTCTCAATGTCAAGCAAGCCTTATGTTATTAAAATATTTTAAATGCCATATTCTGTAGGTCTTTGAAGTGTTTGAAGATCACCTATCTATCTAAAAAATATCTCTGTATGACCTTGAAAATATACCTAACATGACTATAAGTTTGGTAGTTATAGGTGACTATTATCCTATATTTCTTTATTATCCTAAATAGCTTTCAAAACTAAAACTTTATATTACATAATTAAACGAGTTCCATCAGTACAAAAATAGAAATATATGTACAGTATAACAAAAATAACCTTAAATTTGTATCAATATATAAAAATATCTTGAACAAAAGTAAAAACATATATACAGTATAACAAAAATAACTTTAAATTTGTATCAATATACAAAAACCCATTCCAATGTAAAATATTTTGAGATTAATAGTTGCTTTTGGGATTAAAGTAGATTCAATAATCTGCCCCTTTTTCCTATCATTCATATATCCCCTCTTTTTCCATGAGTCTAACATATTTTGAATAGTATTTTCTTGACCAGGACCAGTAACAACTTGCAACCACCCCCCCCTAAACAAAGACAAATATCCATAATCCACTGAATGACCAAAAACCATCCACCCCTCCTCTTGGATATGTGGGTACCATGTTTTCTGGACTGTTTCCTGTTAACATAGGGCACTGGCATCTTTAAGGGACCTTGAGAAAAATGAGACAATGGTCAAGTCCCAGGGAAATGTAGCTGTTATCTAGTATTAGTGTGATAGGGCAATACAAGGCTATCTGAAGTCCTGGCTGAAGTAGTTCATGAGGCTAGACTATCTTAACTTACTGTCTATAAATTGTCCTGAGCAGTTTGTAGTCCACAGCTGATCTTTGGATGGTGTTTGTTATCTTAGTGACATTACCACAACCCAGGTGGAATCATTGTTTTGGGGCCCCATCATCTTATGGAGACTTCAAACATCACTGTTAGGAATGTTCATTGTTCACTTCTTAACAGTGAAAACTTAAAACATTTTAAATGTCATATGCAGCAGATCTTGGAGAGATTAAAGGATCATAATCTATTAAATACACCTGGATACACAGGCTCAATTCCTAAATACCTACTTCCTACTCAAGCCTGAAATCACATATTGGAAGATACATGAAGCCTAATGTTAGAGTTAGTTAGTACTCTATATAACCATTAATATCACAACAGGGAGTTTAAATATACTCCTCCTTCTGGGGTCTTTAATGAAGTTAAAGACTGAATAGTTAAACATAGTTTTCCTTAGTTATGATAAAAAAGTAAATTAGGTATAAAACTTCAGACTCACGAAGATAAGATAGATAATACAGTGTTTTCTCTAAATTTGTCAATGGAGTGGATATTGTAACTGTAATTCTTACTTGATAACTGTTTTTATTATATATATATATATTTACTATGTTAAAGTTAAAACCTTCCTTTTTATTAGACGAAAAGGGGAAATGCTGTGGAATAATTCTTTTGCATATTATGAATATGTGTTGCTCTTATTGGCTTAATAAATGGCTACCTGTTCAATAGCTAGGTGGGAAGATATTAGGCAGGAGAGCNAGACTGAGAGAGTGCTGAGAAGAGAAATGGTAGAATTGCTAGGAAATGNAGAGGAAGCAGGAAATGAACTTGCTATGCTGAAAAAAGATACTGCCACATGTGGAGCATAGATAAGAAATATGGGTTAATTTAAGATGTAAAAGCTAGTTAGTAACAAGACTAAGATATTGGCTGAGCATTTATAATTAATAATAAGTCTCTGTATGTTTATTGGGGAGTAGGAGATCCTGACAAAAACTTTGCCTACACGTGGGTATGTGTGTGTGCCCACGTGAAGGCCAGTGTCTTCCTCAGTCACTTTCTGTCTTATGTTTTGACACATGGTCTTTCACTAAGCCTTGAACACACTGATTTGGTAGAACTGGCTGGTGCAAGCCCCAGAGACCCTTCATTGGGATTAAAGGCACATACCATTGTGCTTGGCTATAAAAATGGAATCTGGAGGTTGAATTCAGGTCTTCATGTTCTGACAGTAGACATTTCTCCTTGTGAGCAATTTTCCCAAACCCAAAACTGTTTATCATTAAATCACTATTAATTATTGTTTTAAAAGAATCACAGGGAAAATCAAAATTCTTCACTTAGCTTTAATATTTGTGAAAATTAATATAANCCTTACCCAAAATACTGGATTGATAGAGAGAAATTATGCTTTTTATCATTTTTCTTTTAAATATAAAAAATATTACTAATTCTTTAAAGAGTGCTTATTGATAATTAGTACTTTCACATAGTGTTATCTCATAAGATAGACCCAAGAAGTTCCTTGCTGAAAGGCTTTGAGAGGGAAGAAATATGCAGGCTTCTATTACTTTATAAAAAAAAAACAGTATAATGCATAGTCTAAAGATCAATATCAAACTAGATTCTCATGTTTGGCTATTTTAATAGAATGGATTAAGATATTTATTCTAGCATAAATAGATTATGTAACTCTGCTTATCTCTGGGGCATTTAATTCATCATTAAGAAATGATACCATTTCAGTTTGCACCCCTTCCAAATCCTTCCAAATGAACAATTCCCTTCTATTGAGATGAATACTTAATTTGTCATCTAAAGAAGAACTGTTCTCAATAGGAAAGGAATATTTATCAGATGTGATAGTCAGTCAGCTTGTATGAACTGAGACCCTGTCTCTTATACACATCTAGATGTATCTAAAGAAGAACTGTTCTCAATAGGAAAGGAATATTTATCAGATGTGATAGTCAGTCAGCTTGTATGAACTGAGACCATCCAGGCAAACCAGAGATGTGGCTNTGCCACATTGAAATCCTTCCTATACTCTCAACTAAATAGTTTTGGTTTCATATATATATATATATATATAGGGCAAAAGATTTATGGTTAATTAACTGCATGTTGTCTTTCATTGACAGATTGAATTCACAATTTAATTTAATTTAATTTTGTGGAGTTTTGAATTGAACCCCAGGCTGTAATGTATGGTGGGCAAGCATTCTGACACTAAAGTGTGTTCCTAGCTCTTAACAGTTTTGGCTGTTTGGGGAAGACTGCATTAGTCTCTTACGATAATTTTGCAAACCAAATGGTTCAAAGAACAAAACAATAGGCTAATTGTGGAATCTAGATGTCTTAGTTGATGTTCTTTTGCTGTAAAGAGACACCATGACCATAGCAACTCTTATAAAGCGTTGGAGCCCCTTTAGGCTTTAGCCAGCAGATTTGGATAAAGAGGATGATTGGACCATGGGCCCGAGTACCAGGTGTCTGAGATGGTCTGCACTTGGCTGTGCTGGGGAGAGGGGGTATTTTGCTCCACCCCTTGGCATTCCTTTAAAAACCCTAGGGCAGAGATGGTCAGGGCCCAATGGATTAGGATCCAGGCCCTCCTGAGGCTATCCTGTATTTTCTTTTTCTCTCCCTTCTACACTTCTAATATTTCCCGCTGCTTCTACTCAAGAGTACCCTGGGGAAAAGTGGGGGTGGGATGGCCTCTCCACAATAAAAGAAAACATTTAATTGTGGCCTTCTTACTATTTCATAAATTTAATCCATTATCAGCATGACAGGAAGCATGGNGGCTCACAGGCAGACAGTGCTGGAAAAGGAGCTGAGGGTTCGACATCTGGATCCACAGGCAGCAGGAAGAGAGAAAGTCCATGGGCCTGCCTTATGCTTTTGAAACCCCAAAGCCCACCTCCCAGTGACACACTTCTTCCAACAAGGCCATACCTACTTCAACAGGGCCACATCTCCTAATAGTGCCACTCCCTGGTGACTAAGTCTTCAAATCTATGAGCNTGTGGGGACTATTCTTATTCAAACTGGACGTGATCAAGAAATCNTTTTTTGAAGAGAATTGGTGAGTTGCTCTGAGGACCACACCTGAGCCATAATTAGGGTCATCAGCACNTTCATTAGGGATAATGAGGGACATTCTTCACACACTTAGCAAGTCATGGTGTAGCATATCCATGAAAGGATTATCCTAATGGTTTAGAAGGAACAGGGTGGGATGTGTATAAGAGACAGCACTTAGCAAGTCATGGTGTAGCATATCCATGAAAGGATTATCCTAATGGTTTAGAAGGAACAGGGTGGAATCTCTCTAGGTGTGCTTAAAAACCATCTCAGCTTTGATTAGTTGTGACTTGAATTGAGCAGAAATATATCATCTTAAACCTTTTACTAGCACTATTTCTTGAGAACTGCTAAGACTCTTGTAACTTTCCTCAGTGGAAGTCATTCAATTATTGGAGAAATCATAAATGTTTATATTTTAAACAGAAAATTTATTTTTTACCTATAAATCAAGTTCTATGGCCTTGCACTTTATGTAGTACTTCTCATAATTGATAAATGTTTCTACATTTCTTCATTATAATTTATTTCAAGACCATAAGTAAAATGAGAAATAAGATCTATAAACTATGACTATTTTTTTTATAATATCCTTTATTTGAGGTACGATTTTCTGTTTGTTTAGCTGGGGGACACATCAAAATTTGCTTTTAGGTGAGATCACTACCTACTAAAATTTCTAAAGATTTTTTAGTTATTTNAGATAATTCCTACATTGGAATTACATTTATCAGTCCAAATTTAACTCTCATGTCATAATTTTAAGTTAGACATGCCAAACTAACATACAAATTTGAGAAAATATGACTTTGGGGGGGCAGGAAAGAAACTGTATTTGAATTGCCAAGTGTCCATTTTCATTGTACAAAACTTAACAATATTAGCAGACTATGACCCAAAACAGAGCTAAGAAAATTTGGATTTGTAAATGGAATTTTGTAGTACATTAAATTATCTAATGTAATTCATATAAAATGTTCATATTTCATGTGAGAAAATGAGGACAGAAAGACTAGAAACAGAGNGACTACACTCATGGCAACACTAAATGAGAGGTCTAAAAATTGAACAACTAGGTTATTTACTTCAAATCTGTGAANTGATATAAAAACATTTTGTTTCTTCCATTTCTCTNTCTTCATCAAAAAAATATTGAAGTTAAAGTTTATCACCAAATTTTCATTATTTTAAANTAAGTGTCTATGCCATAGAATATTGTAAATTATTGAATAATTTAGATTCATGATTTTCATATATCATATAACAATTAGAATAANGTCTTGTTGATAGGAATTGACAAAAATTAACCACTCTCAGAACTATGAACATCTGTGTTTATTTATATCACTTCATTTTGATTTGGAAATAAAAACGAAGCTTATATGTTTTCAGTTTTAATTTGACTGCTAAGCTTGATGGTGTATAAAAGCTGTGATGCCTATAAAGTTTTGCCAAAATTTTNTACAATACAAAGAGTTCAGGAAACGTATTTTATTTACCCATCCAGAAAATGCCTCCATCCTGTGGAATTTTTAANGAAAACTCTCAACTTGAAAAGGGCAGAATTTCATCAAAAATTTGGACTGATGTCAATCAAAAAGCCTGGTCTTGAAGCACTCTACAGAACTGCTTATCACACCATTAAGAGAAAGAATCCAAACACATTGGAAAGCACTTGGTGAAGCCATATGTCCTGGAAATGTCATGGTAGAGTATAGGGAAGCAAATTGAATTTGTCCCTCTGTAACACATATTATGTCACAGTTTAGAATCACTGAAATTTCTTTTAATATTTTGAAGTGATCACAGAGAATCTGGCAGCTGTTATTGCCCTGCAGTATAGGAGATGAATCTGCTGTTGTCCTTTAGTTGAACCAGCTCTTATGGGCATGCATCAAATATGAATGAAGAATTTCTATTCTGTGAACTCTTTTTTGCAAGCTGTTAAGGCCTTTGGTATCTTCAGATGGTGAAAACTTTCCCGTGCCAATCCAGAGACTTCAACTGGAAAGAAAATCTTGTTGCTCTGCATAGAAGAGACACCTGCAGTTTTTGGCAACACATCAGCATTTGCAATTTTAGGGAATGAAGAAGTTCAGCAGGCATCATTGTGACTCACTGGTTTCTGTATCTGTGGACNTTTGCATCAGAGACTGTGCCAACCATGCTCTGTTCTTTTCTACTGCCTTGAAAGTTGTCAGTCTCACTAGAGGCAGAGGCTTGAGTAATTAACTTTTCAATAGGCCTGTTTTCAAATCAAAAAATGGAACAAAATTCTAAGATCTTATTGTTTTTTAATCACTCTAATTTTTTTCAAAAGAATAGACCTCAGAGATTGATTATATTTTAGAACTTTCTTTAAGAGAAAATGATTGCAATTCTTTTTTTGCTAGCTAAAGTTAAATTTGCTTACATAAAAGAAAAGTCAGTGATATGGAAGTTTGTATTTTTATCTTGGCTGTAGGAAATCCAGGACAGGTATGGTTTCATCATTTGGGATCTAGCCTTTTGTCTCTACTTTGCCAGTTTAGCCCATGATTTTTTTCCCTTCATTGTTACCTTATTAACCAAGATGGTTGCTTCATGTAGGAGACTGGACTCTCTAGGGTGAATAAAAGATAAATGAGGAAAACATTCCATGAGTTACCTTGAGCAGCTTTCAGGTGCCTGCCATTGAGTAGACTCTAGTTCTATTACCATAGCCAGACATGATAGAGACTAAAAAATATCTCTGATTTACATCAAATAATGTGACTTGGAGAATAATTAGGTTCCTTGGCTAAAAGTGACAGGGAAATGGAAGTTGNGTCAAGTGATTAGCAGTGTCTTCTACAAGGCTGAGAACCAATTAGTTGAGTATATTTCATTGTTTGCTTCAGGTGGTATATCTCCTTGTGGTAGGAACATGGGCAATGCTTTTCATTTAATCTGCTGAAGTCTTTGTTATCATTAGAAAGAAAAGAAACTGATCAGGGTCATGGCATTTTTTTTGTGAGTGTGTGTGTGTGTGTGTGTGTGTGTGTGTGTGAGATCCTCTGAAACATTTTTGCTGTTTTCTGTACTCTCTCTTGATCTGTTGTGGTGCAAAATTTCTTTGCAATTCAATATTATATTGTTGGGGTGGGTACAGAAACTGAGAGATACTTGCATCTTTGTTCTGCAACTCCTTGTGACCATCCTAAGGTTCACACTCAAGCTTCTCCTGGTAGAAGCATGACAGTNGTTGCTGGGTCAATGTGGGAATGAGAGGAGGAGAACCTGCTTGTCCAATGGAGATGGGATTAGAATATGGCAGAATCTAAAATCATGCATTCTTTGAGGTTACANGCCTTTGGGTGTTGATCTTTAATCCATAAAATTTTACTATCAAAATACAAATTTAAGGATAAATTATTAGGGCAATCAGATAGAATTAACCTGGTGATGGTGTGCATGAAATTAGCTTCTGAGCAAGAATCCCAGTGGGATGAGTGGATAATATTTTCTGAAGTGCCGTGAGTGTGAGCGCTCCCATCCAAGCTGCTATTCTAAATGACCAGGTTGAAAAGTACTNGACACTGGCCTTTTTAGTTTGGATTTTGTGGAGACCTTATATGTGAAAGCAATTGCTTGGAAGTCTTCACAGAAACATATAGGAGGGACATGGAGAAGGAAGGCAGCACATGAAGGATCCTGAGTCAGAGTCTAAAAGTTCTCATGGGAACTTGCTTTGGGAGCTCTCTCGCGCTAGATTGAGCCACACCTCAATGTGTTCCTGCTGCCCATAAATTTCATATTGATTGTGGAATCCCATATTGATTATAGGATACTGTTAGGAAATGAATTTTCAAATACCTTCTATTATTTCAACTGTGCATAGATGAAGTGGGCTCTAGAGAAGAAAGAGACTTTCCACAGAAAGACACGTGCTTACTGTAGGAGACAAAGCACCTAGGGTGAGAAGAGGATTGTGTTAGATACTGGTAAAGAGAACTGAGAGGGTGTGACTGGACCACTGATAACACGTGTACAAAAACTATATAAAACTAAAGCATCTCTGTGTGTTACAGTTGCACATTTTCCCTGCTACAAATATTTATAGGTACTTGCAAATTTTCACAAAATAAATGAGTTATTCATTGATATAAAGATGAGGTACATGATTGATTTACAGAGAGGGATATATAATTTGAATGTAAGCAAATCTTGCATGTCTTATAACAGATGTGTTGTAAATAACAAAAAGTTCAGTATAAATGTGTATTTNCTAATNACTNCTATCTTTTTCTGTTATTATGTTACTCATCCATATTATAAATATGCATCTGGNACCTATGGAACAAGTTCAAGGACAGAAAACTTGACCAATAGTCAAATGGTCCACCACAAACAGCCTACTCCTAATGTCTTGTTAGCACTTGTAAGTCTATTTACAGGACTGTAGATCTGCTAGCTTACTATAGCTTTTTGTGTTCTTGCTTATTTATTTTTTATTCCTCCCACTTATATAGCCCCTAGCACACTGAATAGAGGAATAAATTGGAGAGCACTCAAAGTCCTTACAACTCTCATGTTCCATGATACAAAAAGGAGTAGTGTTCTAGTAACTAAAGCTCTTTCAAGTCAAGATGACCTCCTTGTGACCTAATGAGGCATAAGTGTCCTTTTTCAAACAAAGCCTGAATAACAGCTTGTTTAAAATGTTGAGGAAAAGAGTCCAAAGTTACAAAAGGATGGTGAATGAAGCATACTTAATTATAGTTTTCATCTTTTAGAGTGTAAATCAAAACAGAAAAAAGTATGGAAAACAAGAAGGCGAATACACAAAAGAGAAGAGGCCTGTGAAGGGCTTGAACTGTTTCTTTACAGACAAAAATGAAGCTNTTTCAACTTAATGGTGGTAACCCCTGGAAATNGAAGTGAAGCACTATGTTAAATGCTTCCTGTGGGCTAAGCACAGCCAGACATTGCTGTTTTTATTATTAGTACAAAGTTAAAGTGGCCTGGGATGAAAAACAAACCTGAGATCCAAGTATTTCTAGTCAAACAAAAAACAACTTTCTGTACACAATGTAGAAAGCTATGAGATTGGTGATACTGGCACTTTCGCTCACTGACAATTGTCGCCTGTCTGTTCCACACTTGGCCATTATCACTGTCAGTATCCTGTGAGGCACTGCCACACAGTACAAGGGCCTTTACTGGATTCAGATATGGCAACACTGAAGGAGAAATGTTAGACTCATGTTTTTTTTCTTTCAAATCCTGTGTAACACAGCACTACAAACTAAACAGAGCTCAACTATGAACAATATCATGTAGTTTAACCTGAAACCATGTGAACTGGCCTCTCATGCATTTGAAAGAAACATCAAAGAATGCCTCATCTTTCTGGAGCATTTAAATAGACATTTCTTGTTTTATAAAAAAACANGTTTTACTTATTTGTTTATTTTCCACATGTTTGTGTGTGTGTGCATTTGTGAGTTTGTGCAGACTGTGTGTATGAAATGGTCCACAGAGGCCAGAATATTGTGTCAGAGCCCATAAAGATCACTGGGAGCCAGCATATGAGTGCTGAATCTGGGAACTTTACAAGTTCAGCAGTTGATTTTAACTTTCTCT
>LZPO01028450.1:17736-32382 GCA_001675575.1 Neotoma lepida | reverse complement strand
TTTAGGTAAAAGATACTTAAAAGTGACTACCAATGATCAACAACAAAGCAAGCTATTTTAATTTTAGTATAATTTATTCATGGTGCCATTTGTACTTTGAATGAAAGACTACACATCATTTCCATAAACCTCTTTTATCTGCAGGGACTACCTCATTAAAATAGCTGGTTAAATTAATTGTATTTCAGTTATTCATAGTTTTATTTAATTTTGTTACTGAAAATAACAAAGGAAACTAAGGCACCACCTTGCCTTCAATCTATTCATGGTCTCCTAATGTTGATGGATGCAATAGTTTGAATCATTTTTTTTATTTTAATAATTTTATTTTTGAAGTTAAAAAATTATTACATTATTTTCCCCTTCTTTTTCTTCACTCCAACCTCTCCCATGTACCGTCCTTGCTTATTCTCCAATTCATAATCTTTTAAAACTTTGATGAACTCTACAAAACTATTTGCTATTATTATATTGATGACAAAACTATAACTTCCAGAGGGCAGTTAATTTTGTCACAGTTTCACAGCTGGTACCCAATGGATCTGGAACTGGTAAGAATTCTGATTTCAAGCTATTACCCATTGTCCTAAAGAACTCACATGGTGCTGAGTGCTTGTAAAATATGGAGTGTTACAAAGTAGTGGGCAGGGCAGCAAACTTGTCCTGGATTCCCTAGGGCTTTGCTAGTATTAAAAGTGAATTGCATCCTGGGATCCTCCAAGTCATAGAAAAATTAGCAGGGCTGCTCAACCATAGTAGCACACAAACAATTCTGATGCCAGTATATATGTACCTAGGTGTTATTGAAAGAGGCTGTATAAAGTGAGATTGGAGTAGGGAATTGTACAAATGTACTAAACACAGCAGAGGATAGTAGGAGAAAAGCAATGTAAACAAGGGGCTGGGAGGATCACNTGACAAGTTCTTAAATGGGTAAAGACAAGCCGAAGTGATAAAACTGAGAGGGACAGGAGACAGGCAGGTGATCTAGTTTAGAAAGGGAAATATCTCATAATTGGAGCCAGAGAGAATCAGGCCTGTGGAGGTGGTTTTTAGCATATCTCTATCATTACTCTGTGCAGAGAAATGAGCTTTGAGAAATATGAGAGCTTTGGGTTTACAATGTAGTGACAAATATACGTGCCTGGGTAGGGAGGATGCCAAATGGTTCTTGGCTGGAACTATGATTTATTACAATTGAGTGGAACTGCTGTTAAACCCACAACAAAAAATAACACATCAAAAGAATTCAGAGGGAGAGAAAACCCCACCCAACAAAAACAAACAAAAATGCTCCCATCCTTATCTAGAATTCTTTGCTCTTTTTCCCTCATTGATCTCATAAATCAGGACTGACTCCAATTCAAAAAAAGAAAAAAAAATCCATCTCAGCTTAGACCAGCTTAAGTCAAAAACAGTTTATGAATTAAAAGAGTCACAATATTACCAGGTCTCGCTTGAGGCATATTGGAGCAATATGCTATACCTATGCAAGAAGGAGTTTCCCCATGCAAGCTCAGGTCCTCCTGATGTTAACTTCACTCTGAATGACACAGGGAGATTACCCAGAAGACAAAGGCTCTTTCTGGTGACAACATAGCTACAACAATGGACAGCCAACGTTCCAGGTGAGCTCACTCTCCTGTCTATAAGGATTATCTCAGGTGCTGGTTTGAAGACCTACTGGAAGTCTTGAGAAGCAGGAAAGTATCTCCCTGCTCCACAGTGATTCTCACTAGGCAATCTCCTTGCTGAACGGAAACAATACATTATGGTAAGGTAAAATTAGTGTTCTTCTGGCCTGGCCTTGCTCACATGTGCATTTTTTTAAAGATTTATCTTTATTTCTGTGTGTCCATGTTTCTGTGCATGGCTGTGTGTTTGAATATGAAGGTGCCTGTTGAGGTAAGATGAAATAATTCCCATAACATTGGAGTTACAGGTGGTTGTGAGCTCTCACAGGGGTGCTATGAAGGAAACTCTGGTCCTCTGCAGGTCTTCATCCCTTAACTACCTTTCCAGCACAAGAGTTCCAACTCGAATAAAGAAATAGTTTCAATTTACATTATACACCAAGAANAAGATAATAATAAAGCACAAAGGTGAAGGGAAAATGGAGATATATGTTCATAAGACAATTAACTTCACTCTCCTTTTCCACATCTGGAGTGGGAAATGGGGAAAGAGTTGCTAATGTGACTGAAATTCAGGGGAAGTCTGTGACAATGACAGGGCAGTTATTTCTGAAACCTGTTTCCCTTTCTCCAGATGCATTCAATGAAACCTTCTTCTCAGCTCCCTTTGGAGCAAAGTGACCCAGTTCAGTCCAGTGAACATACAGGCAGACATTATCACAACCACTGGCACACTTAGCCTACAGTAAGCTCTGCAACCTTCTCTGGAGAATCTCTCCTCACACATTACAACTTTATTGAAAGATCAGGAATCTCTGGACTTTGAACAGGACAAAGCTGTAAGTGTGTACTCAATCAAATTCAGATTCGATAAACACCTCTAAGAAGTGCCAGGAGGTCAGGAACTACAAAGAGAACACTGAACTATCAGAGATGAGCAACGTCGCTGATGATTTATGATTACCATGACATCAGTTCCTGTTTGTCTCAAGAACCTGTGGAATGTGGCTTATTGGACATTTGACAACATGACAGTTATTAGTCTTAAGCTCTCTTATTCCTTCAACTCCATTAAAACATAACAATGATTTGAAAAAATACATGCACACAGAAGCTGGGCATGTAGCTGGGTGGCAGAACAATTGGCTAGCATGTACAATAGGGCAGGCAAGATATCTCAGTTGGTAAAGATACTGGCTGCCAAGTCTGACAGCCCCAGGACACANGGTGAAAAGATAGAACTGACTCTCACAAGTTGCCGTCTGACCTCCTCCTAGGTGCCATGGCACAATCCCCTCTGCCCCCATACACGTATAAATTTTAAAAACTAGATTGCACAAGGTCCTGTTTTTAATAGTAGCACAAAGCACTTCCCTTACATATAATATGACATGGATATAAGAGACAGAGAAGGGAAAGTCATATATTTAAAGGAGGCAGATTTCTGAGGACATGTGATAGAGAGAAACTCAGGAGGACCTGAATGCAGGTGATTGGGGAAACAGTAAGTGAGAGGTGAGATTATCATTAACTGTGAAAATCCATAACTGAATTCTAATTACAAGGAGGAAAAGATGATCATAGACCATCCTTTGGGAGGAAACCCCTTGGCATCTTTCTTCTGACTATACCCATCTTTCCTTTACTGCCATTGGCATGTTTATAAAGGAGAAACACACAAGTCCTGTGTGACTAGGTCTCTCCTCTAGAGTGAAGGAGAGAAAATGACAGGATGGCAGCCTGAAAGATAAGTTTATTTGAGAGGACACTAAGGTTACTGGGACGAGTCCTTTCAATTAGGCACATAATGTCTTAAAATTTTTCAAAGCTGAGAGAAGGAAAGGGAGTCTCTCCCTAATGGGTGAAATAGATAAAACCAAAACCAAAACAACCACCCTGACCAAAGGGAAGGTGGGGGATATTTTTTTAAGCTGTCACTCTACCANAAAAAGATATTTTCTGAGAAACTAAGGAAACATATCTCCCAAATACCTCTGTCTGAGCATGCCTAGTGCAGGGCTTCTATGATGGGAGGCTTAAGGACCAGGTAAGTGTTCTTTGGGTAACAGGTATGGGTGGTTTGTTGCNATGAGAGGGAGGGAATTTTGCAGATCTTCTCTGGATCCTGGATACACCTATATACCAACCTCTACTCCACGTGCTTTAGACTGTGTTCTTTGATATTCTCGAGGCATTTTTAATTACATTGATATGCACAGAGGCAAAAGGAAAAAAGTGACCCATGGCTTAAGTAAGAAAATTACTGAGACACAAACCAAAAATACTCTAGTGTCCTTGCTTGAAAACAAAATGAAATGAAACAAAAAGATCAACTCTAAACTCAGACTATGGTTCAAGTCCTAACAGCATCATTAACTATGATGTAAAATAATCTAGTTCATCCCTGCCAACATTTCCTCATTTGTACAACAGACATAAGAATAGCTACTTAGGAGGGCAAAGTGCTTAGAAAAATGTCTTCCCCTGCCTGAAAATCCAAGGAAGTATGGAAATGTGGAGTAAAACATATAAACCAAATAAAATTTTCAGTGACAGAATGTCAGAGGATGCTGGCTGCTCACCTCACCACGGATTCCCTTACCAGATCTGTAGGTAGGCCACATTTTCCAGCCTCCTTTATGCGTGCAGCTTCACCCACATGGATCTGAGTTACCCCATGTACCTAGGCAAAAGTGATCTGCATCACCTGCCAGCCTGGGCAATTAACACCCAGAGTCTTTCTCCTAAAAATCCTATGGGAATAAGCAGTCTCACCACAGAATGCATGAAAGGTGGTCTCTGACTCACACCTTTCAGACTGCTGCCAAAACCACCCAAACTGGGACATGACATGAATTAGAAATGTATTTTACATAGGAAGCAATATGTTTTTCTGACTCATTTATTAGAGATCTAAACCAGGCAATCTAATACAGTCAAGTTCTTTGCTCATCACCTCATGTTTTTACCCCTATCATGAAACTTTAAAATGGATATTGTTCCAGCTAAAGAAACTCAGGCTCACAGAAGGAAGAAATGATCTTTCCCACTCCCAGGAATTCAGTGACTGTTGGAAGCAGATATGGAAGCAGGTGAATCTACTTCAAGGTCAAAGGCCTTTCTACCCTGTACACAGAATGGCAGTGTGGATACTGTTCTCGCTGTTTTGCTTGTTCACTCCTGATCCCCGGTATGTTTCTTCTTAAAAACTACATATTTTCACCTATATGTTTGCATCCAGAATTAGGGTGATTCCTCTCAGGCACGGCTTCTTACAGCTCATCCCATTCACTTGCCTCATGATAAGCAAACAGCTTAGAGGAGAGATTCCCGGCACTTTGACAACTGGCTACTATGTCACAGATGATGAAGGAAGGACACAAATAAAGAGGGAATGGAAACAGAAATTCCCAAGCTGGCAGTGATCCCTTAATAGGAGTGATGCCTCAGTAGTGCAAACAATTCCCCAGAATACATAAAACATTAGGATTGACTCCCTCATGTTGCTGCTTTCTTGCACTCTGTATTTCACCATACCACATTAGCAAATGTCCTCAAATTGCAAATGTATCTTAGTGATTTAGTGCTCAAATTTTTTTCTCACAGAAAATAAAAGAAATTGAGGGAAAAAGATGAAGAAAAAGAAAAACCACTTTAGGCGCTAAATACCAGAACCTATGAAAAACTTAAAATGCTGTTTTATGGACACAAAACAATGGAAACAAAAGATCTGTCTACATCAATGAATAGACACCTGCCCCTGACTCTCACATGAAATAGATTCATTCAGTTAAAATCCTGTAAAAGCAAGTTCACAATAAAGTTTAATTTCTTCTGATAAAACGAGAGGTTATACCTAATGCATATTGCATCTGACTTGAATATAACAAAGAAAAATAAAACACATTGAAACCATTATCAGATAAAGTTGGAGACATCAGAATGATGGATAAGTCAGGATTATAAAAGAGGTCATTTCAGACAACAGGCTTAATTCATTAGGCTATTTTGATTTTGAGTTTTGTAAAATCTATATTGCAGATAAGTTATCCTGTGGAACTTTTGAAAGAATTTACAGTCAAAAGACTTAGGGCTTAGAGGGAAAAAAGTGCAAATTTTTTTCATCTTCTGAATATGAAGATGTGGGTACAATAAAGAGATGATTTTTAAAAAAAGCCTCATTTGACAGGATTGTTTTTTAATCACCCTTAATTGGGTACTTATGCAATGACTACAGGAGGTTCTTAACTGCCTCCCAACTGATGTGAAAGTCCTCACCCCAGAGAAACTTCAAGTGGGCTCACAGGCTACAAATAAGAGTCTGCCTTTGCTGTAATTTCCAGAGGCAGCTTTAACAAGTGACTTCTCTTCAAGTTGTAGCCTCTAACTCAAAAGATCTTACTGAGCTTGCAAGCAGCCTGGTGAATTCCACGCTGAACAATAATGAGGTTTATCATTATGGTCTTTTACACCTAAACAGGCCACTAAAGTCAGTCAAAACCAATGTTTTCTTTTGCTTTAAGTGAGGGGGGTGGTGAGTAGAATTTTATAAAGTAGGAAAAGTCATGATCTTAGTATACTAGGTTTTTGATCCTTAGCGATGTTTCCTACTGTCTACAATCACTTTGGAGATAACTAAACTGCCCTGAATGATGAAAGTACCAAGAACAAATTTATGGCGAAATCTGAGTTTGCTCTTGACCACCCAAGGAGTGTCTGCCTCCTGGCATGATGCTAGCACTTTATCATACCCCTGGATATAGCCAGACAACAAACCTGCTCTNCAGCCTGGCTTGAATGCTACAGTAGGGTGCCCTCCCCCAGGAAAGCTACACCAGCTGCTTGTGCTCCTACTGTGCTAAAGAACACGAACCATAAACCTCAACATGCAAAACAAGAAAAGCACATTCCAAATTATTCTACGTAGGTGTCCAAACGAATCAGTTCTGTTGTGTTTGTTCCTTCAAACACACAGCTCCTATCATTGTAAATTACTGGAAATGTCCACGCAATTAAAAAACAAAACAAAATAAAACAAAAAAACCACCTTTATTCTGAAAAACAAGTCTCGCCCCCATGTTGATTCCTATAGGAAACTAGAAAAAGTTCAGCGAACGGGGCTCACAGGACTTGCCTTACAAACAATCCTGCAATGTGCCCCTAAGATCTAGTGTGCCTTCTTCCGCGCATGCCACACACCCAAGATTATCAGTCACACTGATTAACCTAGTCACAACCTCCGCAAATCTTTGCCATCAGAACCTAGAGCACGGCCCCACAACCTACACCTTGTCTTCCCAATGCACTAAGCAGCTACCTCTCAGGAGCCGCGCTCTGCTGCAAAATGCATTCATGCATCAGGTTATGCTTGGTTCAAGAGACTGAGGAGCCCGAATCCTCCTACGTTCACCTCACCCACACCTTTCAGTTTAAGTAAAATACATGTACTAGAGAGGGGTTAAGAGCAGAAATGGGGACTATTTCTGAGAGCAAAACGGTTGGCATCTGCGGGGCGCCTGGTGTCCACTTCGCTGGTGCTTGTGGAGAGGAGATGGTGCGGTTGCCTTTTCCTTCCCCAAAGAAACTGAACACACACACACCCTCCCCAGAAGTTGTTGGAAATACATGCTGTCCCTACACTCTCCCAAGACCAACACTGCGGAAATCTTTATGTCTTCCACAACAGCAGAGACCTGGTTAACCTGGTTCATCACGGAGCAACCACTGTGCTTTGCAGGGAGCCTGGCACGCTGTGGGCGCTCCAAAAAAGAGCCTTTCAAAAGGGCTCTCTCTATCGTGAGTCCCAGTCTCCAGAGCCCTGATGTCCAAGTCCCTTCAAATTCCAACCCAAGTTCACCTGCTCATTCTGTGGGTTGCACCTGAGTGGGTCTGGGAACCCTGACACTCACAGCAAAAAGAAACCCCAACCGAGAATGCGCACCCGGAGCAAGGGCGCACAGAGAGGGCAATCGCGTGACCCCGCTGGAGGCGCTTATATTAAGGTTTCTGGATGCATTTTCTGCTATAGACTCCTTGTTTGGTGGCCGTCTCGCAGCGCAACAAACTTCTTTTCACACTAATACAGGAGCAGAAGGGTTACCGTGAGGTGACAGTGGCGTCCACGGGAGCCCTGCCACTTGCCAGGTGGAGTGCTCTCAGCTTCTCACAGTTCCTGGTCAGCCTTTCAGGAGAGACAACCCTGGGTACTCATCAGTCCTTCCCCAGCCCATAAGTACCATGCTCTTTTCTCCCAAGCCCTGAACCAGGGTGTCCCGGGTATAGCGCGCTCCCGAGCCGGGCTGGACTTACCCGAGGCGCCCAGAACAGCTCTTAGGAGAACCTTGCGCGCGATGCCGCCAGCGTCCGAGAGTCCCGACGGAGTNGCAAAAGCTCCCTACTTGCGACCAATCCTGGTTATGAACCCAGTTCTCTGTGGCTGCCGCGCGCCCCCTCCCTCCTCTCGCTTTTGGCAGCTCTCAAAACCCGGCGCACCGGAGTTCAGGCAGTAGCCGGCTCAGTTGCAGCCGCCAGAGGAAGACTCGCGGGGGAGGGGGCGAGGCTAGGAGAGGGCGGGGGCCGCGCTCAGCGGAGCTGGGCATGCTCAGTGCTCCACCGAGGCAGCGCGCCCCCAGGCGCAGTTCCTGCACCGCCTTGCCCTGGGGAGGCGACCCCGAGTCCCCACGCTGGACACTGGTAAAGGGAGCATTGCCAGACCGGAATGGCTCTGTCTGGTTCCTGTAGCGGGACACAAAGGGTGTGTTTGTGCAGGGGTACACGAAAAGGATGGCATCGTCCTTTGCCACCTGAGTATTGGGGAACAAGGAAGCACGACCTGCCTCTGGCTTCCTGAATAAATGGAATCCGGAGGATCTGTAAGGTGGTCTGGCCAGGGATACCAGGTCTGGACTGAGAATTGCTGCGCCTAGGTTTGGGGTAAGCGGTAGTCGGTAGTATTGAACTTGAGATGTGGAAGGAGGTGGCTTTGGGAGCAGTGTTACTTGCTTTTTCTTAGGCAGAGCACATTGTCCAGACAGACAGTGTATGGAACCCAGTGTCTTAAGGATACAACGTACTTTCAGCTGGAATGCACACGGGGCGTGGGGGTGGAGTGGAGGAAACATTTGCTATAAAATAGGGACAAGGATCAATTTGTCGTGTGTGGAGGCATATTAAAAGNCTCGTTATTAAAAGCAGGTGCAGTGGATAATGACGGTGTTGTGGTCATTCCATGGGACTCTACTGTTTCCTTGCAGAAATGGCTCCCTTTACCCCAACTCCAAATCTCAAGGTAGCCATAGAGACTGAGAAGGAAGTCTGAGCCCCATTGGTCCCTGTGCAAAGGGAATCTGACAGGCGGAGGGGCAATCCGGTGGGGCTCATCCAGAATGCATTTTCAGCAACCCCAAGAGAGGCTGACTTTCTCTCCCTGGGGGAAAAAATAAAAGCCCCGGGAGATTTTACAGAACTCAGCCTTCCTGTGCATGTCTCAGCAGTTCAGAGCGACATAAACAACTTCTGACCATTTACACAATCATGCAAACCTACCCTGACATCTCCATTATGTGGGAAAGATGTTAACTGGAAAACTATTTTTAAACTACTGTAGTAAGCAAACACTCAACTCCTCCAAACACATGAGGCAGCCTCCTTAGTTGATAAAAGGGACTTTGTTTTATATTTAGTCTCCTGTTTTGGGTTATTACTGTTGTTGATTTTTAACGTAATCAGTTCTTGAAAAATGAGCAAATCTTAAGGAGAGGATACATATCACATGCGTTTCACAATTGTTGAGGTTATTGCTGATGGAAAGAGCCCCTGTTCTCACTTTCTAGGTACTTAAAATTAGAGACAGATTTAAGCCCCTCCCTTCTCTCCTGAAGGAAATTTTACAAATAAGGAATGTTGGTGATGTGATTTCCCTGGTAAATTACTAAAGCTGATTGNTTTCTAGTCACTTCGAATGCACCGTGATTCATGGTTCTGATAACTTTTGCTGCATTTAAAAAAAATGTTTATTTTGTATTTTTAAAATTAACTTTACCCATACAAAATAATAGGTTTAATTATTACATTTCATACATATGTATTAAAGAGCTTGTCTTGTATTTATCCTCTCATTATACTCCCCCATGCCTGTTTCCTTCTTACGCCCAAATAATCTACATTCTATTGTTAAGTAATAGTCACAGGTACATATATATGAATCCATATATATATATAATTTTTATATTCGAGTTTCAGTAAAAGTTGATAACAAAAATTGCTTATCTTAGGAGAAAGCATGCCTTTGTGTACACGTACACTCAGCTCGTTCAGAGGAAACCTGGTATTTTAAACTCTATATCCAATTAACAAAAAGTGGAAGAGAGAGAGAGAGAGACTACCTGAAACAATTTTCAAACTTTTATTAACAGTATGAGCAAGTTCCCTTANCAAGAATTCTGAATTTCAATTCTAAAAAGGTTATTTGCTCTCTTACCTTTAATTTTTGTTCGTAACTACTGTATGTGAGATATTGTACTCTAGCTTGTGCAAGAAAACTCAGGATGACCATTACTTAGAATCTGCTCCAGAAATGACTGACTGTCTAGTAAGGAAAAGAGTGTATATCTGGAGAGACAGATCTGGGTCGGATTGCTGGGATGTCAGTTAACTGTTATGCTGGGGGTGGGGGGGTGTTCTTTCCATCAACCTGCATCTCTTTTAAAATAAAAGCAATAATCCAGTCCCGTTTTTCCATCCTGCAGGGAAGAATCAAGGCTGAACTGCTACTTCTGCCAAGAAAAGCAAGCTTCTTACTGTAGCTCTCCTGATTGGGGAGTGTTCCTAAGAGAATCAGCCACTGCCAGGAGGTGGAAGTGGCTTATTTTGAAGACAACATCCTCACATATGTGTCCCTGCATATCCAGGACCCCCAGCTAAAGTGTTAGTTCCTTGCTCAGGGAACCTGTGATTGGGATTCTCTGGGGGGAAATGTTCCAAATGAATCAATTAACACCACCAGTGGAGTTCAATACCACTGCACTGAGACCCAGCTCTGTACCAGTGCATGAATGAATTACTGGTGCTCATGTCATTTGCAAATGATCATCATTATAACAAAGCGGAAAACTCCCCTTACCCATTTAGCCTGAGTAGCATGTCAGCAGAGAGTTGCAATAACCCTCATGGACCCTCCAAAATATTTGCCCATATATGTGAAGTGTAAGCTCCAGATATTTTAATATAGGAGTATCTATTTGGACACAAGGTCACCTCTTACACTCATTAAACCAATCTGAATGAGGTCTGATAACTCTTAAGGGAAATCAGCACTAGAAATGCTTTCGACTTTTTGGAGACACGAATGGAATATATCAGCAGGTTTCACTCAGCATGAGACAGCTCTGAAAACTCCAGAAAGGACATAGCTCTGTCCCACCCCACCCGCACAGTCTTTCTTCACACATCTAGGGCTTGTGGTGGGTGTGAATTTAATGTAAGAGGAGCAGAAAAAATGAGGGGAAAAAAAGAGCTTTACAGAAAAAGAATGTTTCTTCTGACCACATCTGACTGAGTCAATTTTCTGCTGATCCTCATACCCAGTGGGAATTTAAAAAAAAAAAATCCATAAACAGCACATTTTCTGTTCTAAGTGACATGAATTAAGTGATCCAGAGATGAGGAGATAACTCAATGGGTAAGATTGCTTGCTGCAAAAGCAAGAAGAACTTAGTTCAAATCCCCCAAATGTAGGAAAAAACATCCTGGCATGATCACGTGTCTGTAACCCTACTTTTGCAGGCACTGAGGAGGATATAGGTAGATATCTGGGGCTTGATGGCCAGCCAGCCTAACCAGCTTTAGGCTAGCTGAGATACTCTGGCTCAAAATATAAGATGGAGAGCACTAGGGGAAGCCTCCTGAAGTCTCCCTCTGGCCTCCACATGTACACTCACAGGCACATGCACCTGTTCATATATATGCGCACACACACACACACACACACACACACACACTGAAAAATAGGTTGACGGGACTGTGGGGGCAACTCAGATGAAAAATAACTAGGTTTTATAATTAATTTGATTTTCTAATGCATTTGGTGCCTTAATTGGTCTTCATGCACGAAGCAACATTTATACCCCTTTGTATTTTGAAAAATAACCTTGTTTGTTTATCACAAGTGAATAGAGGAGCATTTTCATAAGGAATTATGTCAAAAGGCTTTATGTTCAGCTCTTAAATATAATGAGGAAAACTCAGAAATAGACATTAGAACAGCCTTCTGCAACTCCCTCCTATTTGACTATTGTAGGTGACTCTTGAGCCTCAACCTAAGGACATGGGAATAATAATGACCTCATGGTGGGATAATGGTAATTAGCACACAAAAGTTCAGTTAATCACCATGAAGGTTATGACACAGACTGACAGACAGAGTCAAAGTAAACTACAAGCCTTTCACCCCCGGCCAAGACTCTTTAAAAAAGGACTGTGGGACTCCAGCTGAAATCAGGCATAAGGTACAATTGAAGTCAGTCACCTGTTCTCCCTCCATTCTTTTCCAGATTTTTAATTTCTTTACACAAAATCCAAATGCAATAGGTCTAACGGTCTATACTTTGATAAAGTATATACAGTTGATTTTCATTGTTCTTGGTGATTATATTTCATAATGATTCTGTAAATAATGAATTGTTCCCAGTAAAAACACAGAGACAGGTTTCAGAGACTCTCTGTAACAGGATCTTCATTAACTGCTCAACACGTAGTCTAATTTTCTGGGAGCTTCTGGTAGATGCTTTGTTCGGTATTTGGTATTGTTTCCTGATCACTGAACTCAGGTTCACAGCACTGTAGCCTTTGCCTAACGAAGCTTATTATCTAGAGCCTATATTTTCTGTGTAAAGCATAGCAGCCTTTTAGGAACACCAGAAAACACAGTATGATAAGGTCGTTTAGAACAGCAAAAGTGCCAATGAACATTCTAAAATAGCTAGCAGTGTTGCAAAACTGAGACTTTCCAGCACTATGGGCTGAAAGGAGAAGGCTGGGCATCACCTTGCTTGATCTGGGCCAGGAGCCTCTGCCTTGGGAGGTACAAACTCTGCTCTCTGTGAATCATAAGCAACTCATGTACCTACAGCTATCATTCGGAAAGGCTTAAGTATTAACCTCTAGGTTACAGATAACTGAGCAAGTGAGCAAATTTGCAATTATGGAATCTGCAAATAATGAGGATTAACTGTATAAAATTATTTTCCTTTAAAGGGTGAGGCTCATTAGCTCACATGATTTGTGTTTCAACTAACATTCAACTCAATTTANAATCATTTAAAAATATATTATTATTTGAAAAGAACTTTATATGTTTTGTAGTATGTCTTCAGCCAGCTTTCTCAGTTAAATTAGGTAATGCAATTACATAAGATTTTTCTTTTTGTCACATACCACAATTGCTTTGTGTTTGTTTAAAAATGAATATTTTGTGCTATTGTCATCATCCATTCTGTTGTACACANAGTAGAGATTTTCAAGAACTAATGCAAAGTTAAAAAGGATAAAAAAAAAGTTAACAAAATAAAGAATATGTTTGCCTCCTACCCCACAAACAGAATTATCTTAGATGAGGAACAAAGATGTTTTGTTCTATTAATAAAACTCCAAAAGTAAGTGGTTTGTATCTTTGTTCTTTGAAAATATTGTTTAAAATTCAATGTCAGAGATCTCAGCCCATGTTAAAAGACTCATGAGATGGCCCCTCAATGTTCTCTGCCTTATAATAGTCATGTCCTTATTTAATTCCTTTGTTCTTAAAGGTTGGCTAGACTTATTGATTTGCTATTATTGATTTCCAGAAATGATGGATGCCACTTCCTATATTAGGTTACACAGAGACTGTGGTTTTTACTCAGTACTCTTGGACTCTCTCATTCCACTATCTCATTCCATTATCCTGTGAAAATACTAATGAAGCTTGTGGAGAGGTCACATGGCACACATGCAAATAAACAAGACCTCCNCTTGAACATATGGATGAGGTAGGGAAATTTTCTGAGGCTGCCTAACTAAGTGTTGCATCATAGAACCTGTCAGCTAGTTTTCCAGTCCCAGTAAAGTCTTGAGATGAATGCAGCACTGGTTAGTAACTTGGTTTCAACTTCATGAAAGCCTCAGCTGGAAACACCCCAGGGAGCACTGAAAAACTTATGTAGTTCCTAGTTCAACACCAACATTAAGCAATTACAATTTGTTGTTTTAAGCCCAAGGGTCTGGGGTAACCTGTTACACAGCACTGAATAATTGATTATGCCACAACATATACTGATCTTAGTAATCTAGGATGGACATAGATTTATGCATTTTAAAAACAACAATTTTGATGAAGATGTTTGACAAGCTTCTTTCTTTCAGGTCCTGAGACTGATTATGAAACAATCAGAGAATATATCAAATCACTTGCTTTCCAGTTTTATCACAAACAAATAAAACTTCAATCACAAAGTACAGTTTAATATATTTAGAATGATTTTCATTGTATACCTTTTATTTTGATGCCACTTTTTATATCTGNNGTATCTAAATTTTCCTATCACTAATTTTCTGTCATATTTTTTAAAGTTGCTTCCTATATTTGTAGAATATATTACAAATTACTCAATTGTTCTCTGTTGTTTGAACATTCAAACTGTTTAAATTCTGTCATGATAAACAAGTCTTTAATAAATATGCTAAATTATATTTTACACATGCCCTAAATTATTTCATTGGAATAAATTCCTAGAGTCTGTGTTCATTAATCAAANCAATATTGTCATTTTATTCCTTATTTTTAATTCTGAGATGGAGGTTTAACTCTGCTGCCCTGGCCAGTCTTAAGTTCACTACTTAGATTAGGCTGGCCTTGAACTTTTGGGGATCTTCTTGACTCTGTCTCCCTAGTACTGGATTACAGGCAGCAGGTTTGTATCAACCCTGAAGCTCCTTTGAAACAAACAAACAAACAAACATTTGTATATTTGTGTGTGTG
>LZPO01028450.1:0-10653 GCA_001675575.1 Neotoma lepida | reverse complement strand
TCTGGTTAACGTAAACACTCCATGTTGTCATTTCTTTTGTATATGACACATCTCTTTGTAGTTCCTTTTGTTTTCTTGTTTTATTTTCCATTCCACTTTAAATCTTCTGTTGGATTCTGAGATGTCTTCCTTTTAGGACTGATTTCCTTTCTACATATGCTTTTAAACTCACAATCTATTTTTATTTGATTAACTAAAAAATAATATCATAAAGATTGTTTGTGAAGTCTGGCATTTAATAATATTTCTTTCGAAAAACATATTAGATGATTTTACTTCAGCCTGAAAAAAAAAGTCCTTTTCAGTATGTCTTCTTAGAACAAATTCTATTAAATTTTGTTTCATTTCACAGGAAGTTTCTTTAAATGCTGTTTATTACTGTGGGTTTTCACCCCCCAGAACTGGAATTCCAGGGTGCAACCTACATTGTTGTGCCTCAATACCACCCCCTCCCCNTCTTAAGAGTAGTGGTTTCTGGTTTTTGTTTGTTTGTTTGTTTTTCTTCCTTATTATCCAGGCATTTATAATTACACCTGGAATCCTGAAAGGGTTATTTCTTTGTTTTTCTTTTATTTATTTATTTTTATTCACTTTACATACCAACCGTTGTTGCCCCTCCTCCAACCCACCCCCCTCTACTCCTCAGAACCACCCCTATCCACTCCTCAGAAAGGTAAGGCCTCCCGAGGTGAGTCAACAACACCTGGCACATTCAGTTGAGGCAGGAACTCCTGGCACACCCCCAATCAAGGCTGAGCAAGAAATTCACCATATGGAATGGGCTTCAAAAAGCCAGGTCATGCACCAGGGATAGATCCTGGTCCCACTGCCAGGGGCCCCTCAAACAGACCAGGCAACAAAACTGTCATGCACATGCAGAGGTCCTAGTTTGGTCCATGCAGGCTCCCCAGCTGTCAGCCGTGTCCATGTGCTCCCACAATTTCAGGTTATNTGTCTACATGGGTTTCCCCCTCATGCAGTCAAAGAGAAAAAAGAAGAGGAATTATATGAGCAAGGGAAGAAAGCAGTATTTCTTATTGGTTGATTCTTATTTCTGTTTATCTTGCTGCTTTTGAATGTTTGGATTTCATTCTCATTTTTCAGCAATTTGAATGAATGTGCTTCTATGTGATATTTGCAATTATCTTGTTTAATGTTTTCTGAGACATTTTAAGTTTAGGGCTAGNGACTTTCTTCCATTTGGACAAATTATAGCCAACATATTCTCAAATATTTCTTTTGCTTCATTCTCTGCTCCTCTCTCAGAGGAACTTCTACATTGTATTAACTTGTATGTTCCTTTCTCACAGTTCAGAGTGTGAAACTGTTAGGAACACTGATGGGCAGGAAGTTTTGTAGACCTAGGTTTTTTTAGCTTATTAGAGTAAATACTGAAAAACATGNTTGATGGATTAAAAGATAAGAACATGTTACCTTCTTAATAAAATGTTAAAACTCTTTTCAACATGGCTGTGCCATTTNCCTTTCAAAGGAGCTGTAATTGTTGCTAAGTGTTTACTCTTTGTATTTCCAGTTGTCTTTATTCTCTCAACTATCTTTTGTAGACCAAAATCTGTTAATTTTAATGAATTGTAACATGAGATATTTCTTTCATTAACTTTTAGTGTTTTATTAAAGAAAAAAAAATCTATTGGAAAAATCAAGATTGACTAGATTTGGTTCTGTGTAATTTGTAGAAACTTTCTACTGAGTTATTGCCTCCATTCTATGCCACATTTTGAATTAATTTTCATGCAAGTTATAAGATCAATGTTGAAAGGACCAGAATCAGCACAGGACACAACAAGACCAAGTTCTCAGCACAAAGGAGATTTATTTGCCCTAGAAGGACAAGGGGCAGGGAATAAGAGACAAAGACAGAAATCAGAGGATGAGGGAGAAAGAAAAAGGAACAAGGGAAAGGGTGAAGAAATATTTGCCCCAGAGGGACACAGACCTGCCTCTGGATAGAGAGGAGACAGACATGGCCCATAGGCAAATGGCAGTTTATAAAGGTAAAAGTGGAGGCTGAGTTGGTTTGATTGGGCATGTTAATTAGGGCAGCCAAAGGGGCCTTTTGATTGCTGAACTTCAATACTTTGACAGCTGGACCTTGGTGGTTACCCTCAGGAGGAGGAAGTGGCCAAATAAGGAAATAGACCTCAGTGGCTAGCTTTAAGAACATAATCTAAAGACTTTAACCAAGCAGAGGAAATGGGGGAAGAGCAAGGCCTGCCAGAGCCATGTTTGCCAAGCTTGGGCCTACTAGAGCCCTTCAAATATTGCTATACATTTTTGGCAAATGGATACCAGAGATTTTTTTCTTTTTTCTTTTGGTTTTTCGAGACAGGGTTTCTCTGTGTAGCTTTGGTGCCATTCCTGGAATTCACTCAGTAGCCCAGGCTGGCCTTGAAATCACAGAGATCTGCCTGCCTCTGCCTCCCGAGTGCTGGGATTAAAGGTGTGCGCCACCACTTCCCGGCCTGGATTTTTTTCTTTAAACATCTATTGAAAAGGTGTTCTTTTTTTATAGAACACGTGTTCCTCAATAATAATTTAAGTCATTCCACTGCTCTGTCTTCATTCCAACTGATGGATTTTGTCCCATGTATATCTCCACTGATTCTTTTTCATTGGTTGTAGGCCATAGTTCTTGGCTCCTCTGAAGGACTAGAAACTTTTATTCCATGTGATACACTGTGAGTTTTACTTGTTGGATATTTTTTCACTTTATTATTTTCATTTGAAGAGCATTGAGCCTCATTATGTTGGGGAGGAGACTTTAATCATATTTGAAGATCAGTTTTAGACTTGTTAGAATGTGTTTACTTCAGTTAGTCATGAGTCCAGGGCAATGGTGTGTGTTCCTTCTCTTGACTCAAGCAATAGACCTTTCATGGTTTCAACGGAAAGCTTACTGGGTTTACAAGNTACCCAAAGTTGACAAGAATCTACTTCAGAACTTTTTTTTTTTAAATCACTGGACAGGGTTGAAAGCTCTGCTTAGCTGTTTGACATCAACTTTTTTTTTTATTATTTTAAAAGTTCCTATACCTTATGTTTGTCATTTACGCTTGGGCCAGTGATAAGAGGTAAATCAAGATTTACATTTAAGACTTTGCCCTCTGGTACCAACGCCTTTTAGAAAAAATTTCCTTGTTTTCAAGTCATGCTGGTAACCCTGAATTGCAGTTCTTTTCTTAAATCATATCTCTTTATAGTTCACTTAGTCTCCTTGACATAGCAAACTAGAATGACCTCTGGCAAAGTTCAGGTAAGTAGAGAGTTCTTCCACTGTGACTCTCCACTTTCAAAGATATGCCATTGTTATATAAAGAGAATAAAGAACTGATTTTAGGGGCTGGAGAGATGGNTTAGAGGTTAGGAGCATAGGCTGCTCTTCCTGAGGTCTTGAGTTCAGTTCCCAGCAACCACATGGTGGCTCACAACCATCTATAATGAGATCTGGTGCCCTCTTCTGGCCTGCAGGGATACATGCAGGCAGAACACTGTATACATCATAAATAAATAAACCTTAGGAAATAAAAAGAACTGATTGTAAATTTTTAGATTTTTTTTGGCCTTCCTGGAGTATGAATTCCCTCTCATGTTTAGTAATTAAAAAAAATCATGTCTCAAATTCGCAAAATATCGGTCACATTTGGGTGCATTTCTGTACTCTGTTTTCATCTTCTGAGCATTCTGCCTGATGATTTAGTTTATTTTCCAGACATGTATGGTAATTGTGACTACTGGGTACTTCCTATGAAACACTGCAGAGTCTCTGAGTGATCCTGTATTATTCTAGAAAGAACTTCCTTTTTATGTATGAACAATGAAATCACACAAGTGTTCCAAGGAAGGATCTAGATGTTCCAAGGCTGTATTTCAGATTTTCACACTGAACTAAAGAGCTAGCAAAGAAAGGTCTTAACTCAAGATGAAAAAGGAAAAAAGACAAAAAGAGAGTTTGNAGGGAAATCAGTGAATCTTATGTGATTACTAACCGGTCAATTGAAATTACCACTACAGACTCTACTAATCACATTATATTATTTCTTACATTTATGATTTTTTGGGGGGAGGTGGTTCAAAACAAGGTTTCTCTGTGCATAGCTCTAGCTGTCCTGGAACTCCCTTTGTAGACCTGGCTAGTCTCGAACTCACAGAGGTCCACCTGCTTCTGCCTCTGGAGTGCTGGTATTAAAGGCGTCCACCCCCACTGACTGGTTTGCATTTATGATTTTTTACATTTTACATATGACGGACACTTTTGTACACTTATGATGCACAACGTTTCAATACATGAATATATCATACAATGTACAAGTTAGAGTAGTTGATATATTCCTTCAGTCAAATATTGATAATTTCTTTGTGAAAGAACACTTAAAAACATCTCTCTGGGCTGCTGTGAAATATACATAAACTCTAAACCAAAGCCACCCTTCTGTGGAAGATAGCACCAAAACTGACTTCTTGCATCTACCNAAGTTATATGAGATAGTATTATACACAATGTGGCATTAAAATTTATGTTATTAATTATTAGAGTTATAATGCACCTCATACTCACCTTAGATCATGTNTGCCTTCTCAGACCTTATGTGTCAAGAGATTCTGAGAGCTGAAACCTCATGGTCAGGAACACACTATAGCAGATTAAGAATGAGTTAGATTTGAAAAAAATAAATAAATTCACCTAAGTAATTTAGCTAGCCAACATTCAAATCCCAAAGATGATTTCCATATTCTGAAGCCAAGGCAGTTTAAAGCAGTGACTCTGAATAAAGGAAAGTTCCAGGTGGTAGCTTTATAATTTCTCTAAAAATAAGCAGATCTCTTTCTTTAAAAGTTTCCATAATAATGATTTTTAAATTACTCTTCTCAAAATGTGCACTGATACTATTATATTTCTATATTTGTTGNGATAAGAAGTTATCAGTGTTTACCAACTACAAATATTGATTTTTTTTAACCAGATGTCTGATTTGTAAAAAGACTCAAATTTTGGTCTGCTCTGTAGAACTGTTTCATCCTTTAGCACCTATATGCCTTAAAGCACCTTCTGTAAACTGAGATACAGTCTCCAGAAAATAAGAAAGTTCTTATCACTTAGCAATATTTAATTTAGTACACGCACATTTTGGGTCAACTTTACTCATTTGAAAACTCCATCACTATTGACAATACTTATACGGATTAGAATTTTCTCACTTTGCAAGAATTCTGGAATATGAATATAATTGCCATTAATTCATGAGAATATGATTGTAAATTAATTCTGATAGCCACACATCTTCATAAACAATATTATCTAAATATTTATTTTGCTTTTATTAACTCTGAAAGAAATACATTTGAATATCTGTTAAAAATTTAAGGAAAAGACTATGAGATAATAATTGCTGGGTTCCTGATTTGATCTGTTATCTTATGCACAGGTACAAGTTGGTAGAATTTATACACACAGTAGTTAGTGAACACTCAAGGCTCTTGAACTTTATAACCATTATTCTACAAAGTCTCCATTGGGAATTACAATCATATTACATAATGAGACACAGAACCAGATTTCCATATAAACCCATACCTAGGATTACTAGTGACTATATATTAGAATTGTTATCTAAGCAAGCAAAACTTTGGAATANAGGTAAAATCCATTCTTAAATGATGTTAATATATTCTTCAATAATAACTGTCCATGCATTTAAAAACAAATTAGGCTACAAAAAAATTAATCAGTTTTAGATACTTGCTTCCTTTCTTTTAGACCCCACTGTCATTTCTCCTTAGTTATGAACCAACATGCATACAAATGAAACGCAAATTCTTCAGATGAACGACATTTTTATAATTAAAGCACTGAAGCAGTAACAGCGAAAACCACTTGACTGTATGGGATGGGGCTGGCTTCTTAAAGAACGTAGTCTGTTGAGTTTTTAATGAAGTGTCCTAGCATTGCTNAAATTAAGGTTATTCTAAGTCCACAAGTAGTACACTCTTTAACTAGATTTAAAGTAAACACGTGAGGATNGATTTGTCCCATTTTAGGTCAATGAGAAGGGTTACACTCTATACGAAACAAAACAAAACACAACAGAAAAAGCACATTCATTATACTTTTAAAGATATTTAAAACCAAACTATCCTAAAACAACCTTAGCTAGGAGCATTTGAAGTTCAGTCATGACAATTTAAGGTCTGATACAATTGGAGAACAATGTTTTTGATGGAAAATTGCACCAGCTCAGAAGAATTTCACATTTTTAACTAATGCTCTTGCTAAGTGGGCCCTTTTGTATATGCTAGCAGTTGGCTTATTGCTAAAATGTTCACCCTAATTAGGGCCATAAAACCCCAAGTTGCTTANGAAGAGCACCCATTTATTTTTTCAGGGGAGTGATAAAAATACACACATGTATTTATTCTTCAGATAGCTAACCATGGATAGATTTGTCCCTATGCTTAACAATGACAGAGCACTGCACTCCAGCAACTTCTCGGCACCCTGTTATTACCTGAATAAGCCTTATTTGTTATTCATAAGCTTTCAGATACTGCCAGTTTATCATTTATTTTTTTTACTCTTCATTGTCTATAATTGCCTCTTAAATGCTGTCAAATAAGACTTCTTTGCTTCTCATTTCTATTCCTTTCAAAACCATTTTCTCAGTAGTCAAAGTGAATCACTACCACCCCTGCTCATTCTTATTGTTTTGTGCTAAATAAGCATATTTTACTGTGGTCAAGGTGACTAATTTCCTTATGCAGTTACAAGAGAAGTCCCCAAGCTCACTGAAACCAGACTTAGAGGAACTGCTGAAATACTTTTTNCTGATGCATACAGAATTTTGCAGTAGTTTTCTTCCAGTGCATACTATCAGTTTTAAGGTGATTAAATGAAAGTTAATAAGTTTGTTTTCATATTGATGATCNTCTTGAAACAGAAGTCATTACTGTATTGACTATATTTTCATGCCCCCCCAAAAAAATAACTCCTCATGGAAAAAATGTCAGTCTTTAATATTTCTGATTATCCTATTACTATGGAATATTTTTAAGATGAAAGACCAAGGAATTATGCACTTAGGCATTTTTTGTTAAGGGATGACAGATCAGGGTTGTTAGTCTCTGGTATNCATTGAAGAAAGCAAATTATTTTTATATTTTTTTAATGGCTGATTTAATCACACAAGGAGACAGTGATTTGGCAGTCAGTAAAACACTTGCTACATAACTGAGGAACTGAGTTCAAATAGATCAAACCCACATAAATCTAGACNCCTTAGTGTGCATCTGTAATCCCACTGCTCCTACTTCAAAACGGGAAACAGAGGGAGGAGAATCTCCTGAACTCCACAGGTCAGCTAGTTTGGCAAACACAGTATGGAATAAGAGACCTTATCTCAAGCAAGGTGGGAGGTGAGGACAGATGCTTGAGATTGTCCTATGACTGCTACACACATGCCATGGCATATACATCCAACACTCATACATATAAACACACACACACACACACACACACACACACACAAAAGAAAGTTTGATTGTAATTATTCAAATCTGTCAAAAAATAGATATGAGCATGTTGTCATGGATGCTGTTTGAATATACTCATTCTATAGAGCATTGCCCCACAGAAGTAAATAAACATCAATTTCAGTGACCTTCCCTGGGGTTTTATGCATCTGTAGTTATTCATTTTAGACATGTCAAGAATTAGGAAAATATATCTTCAGGGACCATTAGACCCAGCTCTCAATAATAGCTTAGCTATCACTAAAAGCAGTGAAGGACAGCAAAGACACATCCCACTGTGTCCTGAAAGTTGAATAGTGTTCNCTAAGTGTTGAATTCAAGTAGAAGGTTCATGCAATACATGCCTTTAGTAAGAGTTTGTATGTTTGATGCAAGGTTGATTGTGTATTTCATGAAAGTCACAGTCTAAGATTAGTCTGAAGTGCTTCTTACCCCAGGCCAACAAACCAAGAATTGCCTACTCAGCAGAAACAAAGCATATTAAGCGATAAAGCACTAGGAACTGAGCTTGGATTGGAAATTTTCCATCTTCATTAAGAAAACAAAAAGAGTCCTGGGCAACAGACACAATAACGCTAATAACCTTGCTGTATGACATTGCTATAAGATTAACATTCATTTACTCATTCATTCAATGACTATTCATTCATATGAAATANATTTCAAGCATTGAAAACATACCAGCCACTGTTACGGTAGTGCTTTGAAATGGCATGCTTTTCTTGCCATCCTGATTCTACTGTCTATGTGCTATGTGTCTAGCAAGCTGTCTTTATTATCATATAAGATATGGACTTTGACTACCAGAATATAAGATACTCTGCTGCAAAGTCATTGCAGTGAGAAGTCACTTTCAAATATTATGCTTTTGATACTTTACCTATTTATTCCACTTCTCCATACTTGGCTTTTTTTCTTTAAATTAGTATTTTCTATTTGTTGATCAGTCTTCCTTCTATGATGATATTTTTGTTTAAAGTATGTGACTANTGTTTCATTCTCTCATGTTCATGTTAGCAAAACAAATCTCATATTATAGGGAAACCTGACAACCACAACAGGGCAATGTCTCAAATGTACATTTCTGTTCTAANTTTCAATAAAGATACTGTATGTAGTCTAGAATCTATGGACAGGATTGAAAAAAATAACCATAATAATTTTATTTGTTAAATGTAAAAATTTGAAATATTTCATAATTTTGCTAGCTTTTTATTTACTAGTTTGATTATGCCAGAATATCATAAAAAGCATGTTCTAGGTCTCTCTTGACCGTTCAGAGCAGCTNAAAGCATCTGTTTGGTGAACTATGGCTAGCATGTATCTCTATTATTTACCTTTGATTTGGCTGTGTTGTATACTGCAATCAGTAAGTGGCTTAGGCATTTGTGGATGAAAACTATTTTCACTACAGTCTCATATGAAAACAAACATATCCTTTATACTCTAACCATCTTGAACACACTGACAACAGCTATACTACTTGCTAAGCTGAANAGCAATATTATCCATGATCTGGGTGGTCCTACTATGTTCTATGAGGCACTAGCAAACTCATAAGTAATATTTTTGATGTTTGCTATTGACTCCAAACATTGGTTAATCTTTCTCATGTTTCACAAGATTTACTGATAATGTCTATTCACATNGAAAAAGCCTTTTCTTTTTTAAAACAGATAAACTCTGCTAACATTACAGGTCTCAGCTGGGGCATCAGACTCAATGTTTTTACCAATGCATCCCATTCCTGCAGTTGATATGCTCCTTGGCAGTTTCATTGGAATAGATTTATGCTATCAAAAAATATTTCCAAATGTGTCTTTGCATGTTATTCTTTTTCAGTTAGACATCTACTGTGGGATCCAGTAGTCCAATATTTCACTAGAATATACAGGGCTCACCTCTGCATCACTTGATTTTTTTCAAGTATCAGGTCATGAGATTATTCTGTGCTCATAACTATTTAAAAGACGAATATCTAATTTCTTTGCCAAACATATTATAGTTTGAATATATTGACAATACTCATTAGTTTAGATTTACATATTCAAGTGACTATTTAAGTGTATAATTCTTTGTAGTTATTTCCCTTTTCAAATTATTAATCATAAAATCCCAGGACAGAAATCTATCACTCTAATTTACCTCTGGAAATGAAATCATCGTTATAACCATCATTATATACAAAGTATTTAAAGGTAGCTTTTTGGACTTCCAAATATAGCAGATTTAGTTATGTTTTAAGTTTGTATTTTATTGTGTTATTAACTTTAATAATACTAAGGAAGCTAAATGGCTGATGGATTTATAATATATGTCTNGTCCTAAAGCAGAATTCTACATATTTATCTTGAAATACTTCCAAAATTAGGTGAAGTAACTTGACTGTATACCTATGTGAATAATATTAACATCCAATAATATATGAAACTGTGATTGCTGATGGCTAATAAGAACCATTTCACACNGCTCCTCTCATTTTTATACTTTACAGCTTATGCAAATNATTATGCATATATTAGCTCAGTTTTTATAATCAATGTACTTATTACTATCATTATCATCATTATCTTCATCAGAGATTTATTGCTTATACAATAAGAAGCACTGCATAAGGAACTGATAAGTGAAAACTAAATTTCATGGCCTGCAGAGTTGGTTCAGTGGGTAAGGGCACTTTCTGCTCTTGTTGAGGGTGTAAGTTAGATTCCCAGGATCCCAACTCACTTATGTCAGCTTAGTTGATGTAACTTTAGTTCCATGGGATCTGCTGCCCTCTTCTGGCTTCCTCAAGAACAAAGTGCACACATGGTATACATACACATACATGCACTCACACAACATACTATATATAAACTGTTTTTAAAAATGAAAAACTAGTCAGTGATCTTGTAAAGACAATAGGAGAAATTCTTCTTTCCTAGTGAATAAAAATGTGACTTGAAAATTTAATATCTCAATTTTCTCTNTGTTTGCACTCAATTAAGAAGGATGTCTATCAATCAATTCTATAAAAGGAACTCCAAGCCTAAAGCAAATAAAAACCACTTGACCAAGAAAAAATAAATACATGAATTATTCTATCTCCTTTTTCTAAGAGTATAGCAT
>LZPO01028449.1:0-32413 GCA_001675575.1 Neotoma lepida | reverse complement strand
ATGAGAGGTTGCTTACAGGAGCTTGGGTGGTTCTAAAACAGATGTGAGATGTGTCACTAAAGGGTCCCCCCCCGGGCACAACCTTACAGAAGCTGCAGACATGGATCCCCCATCCAGTCACCCCATACTCCTCCATACTCCAGGGTCTCTTGAGACTGCGTGCAGCTGGGGTGGATGCATGGAGGAACTTGTAGAGAGGCGTCACCTGTTTCCTTTTTCCTTTATTTATTTATTTAATCTATTTTATTCTGGCGTGATGGATACTGGACAGCCTGGGAATTGAACCCAGTTCCTCTAGAACATCAGTCAGTGCTCTTAATCACTGAGCCATCTCTCTCCTCTTAAGAGGTCACATACAATGGCATGAAGTACCACCTCCTTCAGGCTGTATAGCGCAAGGTCTTAGGTGGAGCAAATACCACTACACACAGGAATGCAGAATTTTTACAACAGAGGTGTTTACTCCTCAAGCACTTTACAGACAAAGAAAATGGGTGTGGCAACGTCACAGTAATGAGGACCCATATAAAAACAAAATGTGGTGGGATGATTCAGTTGAGATTTCATCCCTTCTGTCCAGGGAGTGGTCAGTGGGAAGAGAGGAAAGTCTCTGTGAAGACACGGAATTCAGAGGAAGAGCAGAGTAAGTCAGTAGATACAGAAAGGTATGAGGACCAGGAAAAACAGGAATGGCGAACACTGGTTGTTTTCAAAAAGAATTAGCTAGAAATTGACATATTGAAGATGAGGGGTGTCTTAAAGGAAGGCCAGGCCTCAGGGAACATCAGGAACAAGGCTCCAGGAAGGTGCTTGGAGCTGAGTCATTTCAGATTATAACAGGGATCACGGCATGCAGGATTTGTGTTTCTTTTGTTTGTTTAATTTTTAATTTCTTATTCTGAGAATTTTATGCGATGTATTTGTTTCTATCCTCTTCCCCAACTCCTCTCATAGTCATCCTCTCCCACCTTCTTTTCCCATCCCACGTAACTTGGAGATTTCTTCTTCCCCCAACCCCCATCAAGGCCAGTTTGTGTTACCCAGCTCATCTCAGGAGTGAGACAAGCCCTGATGTGTGGTTGACCACTAGAACGCACACCATTAAAGAAAACTGACTCTCCTAAATCTAAGAACATCTTATCTAATGTCTTCTCAGCTAATCATGGGACTTTTGCCCATCTTCCCACCTCTACACTGGGATTTTGTCTGACTGAGGCTTGCACGGGTCTTGTGCATGCTATCACAGTTGCTGTGAGTTTGTATGTTGAGCCGTCCTGTTGTATTTGGAAAACACTGTTCCTTTGATGTTATCCACCACCTCTAGGTCTTACAATATTTCTGTTCCCTCTTTCTCAAAGATCCCTGAGCTTCGATGGAAGGGATGTGATAAACATGTCCCATTTGGGACTAGACCCCACAGTCTCTTATTCTCTGCACATTGACCATTGGGGAGTCTCTGTATTAATTGCCATCTACTGTGAGCAACTTCTCTGATGAAGGCTGAGGGATGCTCTGATCTGTGGGTACTGTGGTAGGTCATGAGGAGTTGTTTTCAACAAGACAAAACCACTGATTCATGATTGGATCTAAAGCCTGTTCCTTGTGACAGAACCCATACTGGACAATGTGAAAGGGGCCAATAACCTGTAGCTACATATGTCATAGTCCCTAGGGTAGAAGCCAATACTGCTAGATAGATCCATAGATCACAAAGGTATCCTGACCTAGAGTGGCAATAGGTAAATAAAAGAAGACAACTGAAACATATACTTTGTAATACAGTAACAAATAATATACACCAACGTGGATTCCTTTTCTTGTGTTTTAACAGGCAACAGTGCTTGACTCTTCTGCCTCACTCCTTGAACTATTCCAAGTCTTCTAAGTACTTTTGGAATAGTGATCGGGTAGAATAATGATGGTTGGATAGATGATTTAATAAAGACAAAGAAGAATGAAGGAACTAGAACAAAGTCCTCTCAATAGACTGTGGGCAGAGTTTTCCTATCCCACAGCGCTCTCAAATAACTGACTCAGAGACTTAATACAAATTATAAATACGCAGCCAATAGCTCAGGCTTGGTTTTAGCTAGCTCTTAAAACTTAAATTAGGGGGCTGGAGAGATGGCTCAGGGTTTAGGAGCAATGGTTGCTCTTCCAGAGGACCTAGGTTCAATTCCCAGCACCCGCATGGCAGCTCACAACTGTCTGTAATTCAGTTCCAGGGGACCCAACACCCATGGCAAAACACACCATGCACATAAAATAAAAATAAATTTAAAAAAAAACTTAAATTAATCCATTCCTATTAATCTATCTGCTGCCACGTGGCTCATGACTTGTTGCCTCATTTTGTATACATCCTGCTTCCTTGGCAGCTGGCTGATGACTCCTCAGACTCTGCCCTTTCTCATCCCATCATTCTCAGTTTGGCTTTCCCGCCTAACTTTATCCTGTCCAGCTATTGGCCAGTCAGCTTGTTTATTAAACCAATCATAGTGACATATATTCACAGTGTACAGAAGGATTATTCCACAGCAACAGACTTTATTACCTCCACATAGCAAAAAGTACCTAACAGGTCCTCAGACACACTGTGTTCCCGACTACTGGTTGTCATCTATCTGTTCCCCTATCTGACCAGCCCACACTGTATCCCATCCACTCTCTTTTGTCTGAGCCCTTTTCTTCCCTTATGTGGTTCAAATCATGTCTTCTAGAGAGTAGTGACTGACTCTCACATTGAGATAACTCCCTTTAGGAGGTATAGGGGTCTTGGTGCTCACAGATAAGGCTGTCTTTTCAAAGAGAGAGATGTATAACCTGTCTTCCACCCAGAAGGCTAGTAGTAGATGTGGTTAATAGCCTGGTAACATTTGCCCTATCTGTGTGGCCGAGACCACATCAGATCTTTCCCCAGGCCCTTATTATGAGCTTGTTTTTCCCAGTCAATCTATACAACCCATCTTTATGGAAGATGTCACATGTTATTTACAAAGAATTTCTATGTAGTCATGTCTTAAACTTTATTGTTGAGTTAATTATCATGAGGAAAATTTTTCACCAAATTGTGCTGTGCTTTAATATTCCTAAAATAAACTACTCGGCATCAGACTGTTGAAATTTGAACCAACATCGGCCACTGAGTCATGTTGGACTGAATTTCCGTTTTGCTTCTTGCAAAATGACACTCTGCTGGCCATGGTGTTTGCAGAGATCCCCATAACTGCCCCTTTGATATATAACCTAAGCTTCAGGATAGTTCCCAAACTACTGTTGAAGTTACCTCCCCAAACTCATCTCTATAAAATTCAAGTAAATGAGTGTACATTCACATTCACTGGGGGTTCTTGGGAGAGATGGAAGAGATGGTATTAGTAAACAAACTACTCCAGAATAAAGTGTGTCTACCAATTGTGTGCATCTGAACACACACACACACACACACACACACACACAGGGCAGGTGGTGGTATCTGAAGTCCACAGGAAGAGCAAAATTATGATAATGATAACGTATTTCTTTATAGTTGATTCCCTTAGGTCATGTCTTCATGATTTTTTACCTCATCTAACAGGCACCTAGCAAGAGGCTCCCTTCTCCTTTCTTCCCCTTTTTAAAATCCCAAGTTTCCCACCATATCAGTCTTGCCATCCTACATTTAAAGAGACATTGATAATTGCCATAATATTAAGTCAAAGTGTCAGTTTGGCAGATAAAGTCCTCTGTATTATGGCTCCTCCTCTTTCTGTTTCTCTTTGCTCTCTCATCCTGATGCGCTCTCTCTGCCAGCGTTGCCCCTGGCAATAGTGTCAATCATCCTTCCTTCTCAGTTCCTCCGCTATACAGTGGCCTCGCCCAGGTATGATTTTACACCCTGAGCAGCCTCGTTGGTAAGCAAATCCTCCTTATTCATCCTTAAAGAGAAGTTCAAATACCCACTCTGAATTTCCTAGACAACATTGCAAGGTCTTCTATATTTCCGTGGCACTCTGTCCATCCTAATTCACTTTATGTATCAGTATCAATTTATACACCAGCAAAGTGAGGATTCCTTGGGCAGAATGCCCTTTCCTGCCTTTGAGCCTCTGAGCTTGGCTTCTGAAGCTGAGGGTCATGATTCTATACAGGGCTGTGTAGTTGAAGGTGGAGGTCATGAAAACTCTGGCAGCATTAAAAGGTTTCTGAATGTTCAGTGATCAAAATTCTATTCAAAAATCAAATGCATAACAAGTCGGGATATGTGTGACAGTGCTCTCTTGTGTTGCTCTGTGTGACTTCACTGTGGCCTAGGTTCGAACTTACAGATGCAGCATGCACACTTTGCATGGCACATGCAATCATGTGACACAGAAGTGAGGAAGGCTGTCTGAAACATGTGGGCTCAGATATGACACTCATGTGTTGTGAGTTGCAGTGTTCTCACTGCTACCTGCAAATTCTTCTCTCACAGAAACATGATGGTTTGGTTTACAGAAAATGTAGACTTTCAGGATTTTCCTATTGCTGTTCCTCACTCTCTATGAGGCTAGTATACCTTGGCACTGGATTGTGTTAGTGTTTGTTCTTATATGGCAGCTTGGGTTGCTTTCTTGAGATTCATAAAAGGTCATTAAATGAATGTTGGCTTGGGGCTACAGCACTGTTTCTCATGACTTCTAAAATGGCCCTAAACATACTTCTGCTGTTTTGTCCTATATATTTATGCACAGCAGCCTTTTTAGCATGGACCACTGCAAAACCAAAACACAACAACTCTGAAAAACATCAGAGATGCCCTTTAGTATCAAATAAGCAACCAATATTTAATTATGTAGGTAAAAATCAGCAAAGGCATCCATCTCAGTTTGCAAATGGCAAAATTATGTTTACCAAAGAAATGCCTTATAATAAATTTCTAACAAGACCTTTTAAACTTTTATTGATTATGATTGGTGGAGGGGGCACATGTGTCTCCATGTATACATGGTGGACAGAGGACAATTGATGGAGCTGGTTCTCTCTCCACCTTTACCTGGGTTTTAGGACTCAGGTCACAAGGCTTGTGTAGCAAGCATCTTAACCTACGGAGCCATCTCACTCTCCTCTTTCTGACTTATTATCAGTAAATATTTTTACTTGTATACTGCTTCATATACTCATTTGCACAAGGTCTTGCAAAATTTTCTTGGGCTAAAAGATCAGGTCACGAAGAGGAGATGTTTAAGAAGCTCTTGCCTCTTGTATGCTCCATGGATGACATATGCTTTAATAATGTACAGTTATGTGCAATCCATGTTAGTGGGGACTTGGAACTGACCTCTAGGGTGATGGAAATTCCTGAAGGAAAGACAGCTCTGCCTATGGTGAGGATTTCTCTCAAAACTAAAGTTCTCAGTTGGAGCCTCCAATCCATTTCCTTTCACCCCTTTGCTTGTCCTTCCATTTGCTTGACGGTTCACTGTTATGCTGCCCTCTGCGTCCTCTGAGTGGCACTGTATAGGAGTCAAAGCCACCTTGACCCAGGTCAACTGTTCTTTGCCAGTGCAGATGAATGTCCTTCACCTCAGGACATATAGGCTGATGGGAGGGAATGGCTTGCTCTGTCCATTCCAGTCTCATAGAATGATCTAGATGAGTTATAGGAAGGGTAATAAATGAAAGAATAAGGAATTTTACATTTCTTCTACCCCTCAGTGCAATGGCAACTTTAGCAGCTTGCCTACCTCTACAGAAGAGAGGAGGTCTGCCTTTCTGTGCCCCTACTGAGAAAGAAAACAGTTCACTCACAATCATCCTTGTCAATCATGTTGCATAGGAAGGAGGCAGGTTCCCCCAGTGGGGAGAAAGATAGAGCAGGATGTGTCCAGAACTTGACCCTGTATGGCCTCCTGACCCCGCATGACCTCCTTTTGGCCAAAGCAGGAAAGGCTGCTTCCCAGTTCTGCCCTGACCTTTAAAGGAAAAATATCTCAACAGCAGAATGCAGAACAATGTGGACACTGTGAGCTTGTTGCTGTTGCATATCAAATGGAACACAGAGAGACTTTGTTGAATGTTCTGCCTCTTAGAATTCTGAATCACTATCCATTGTCTCATAAATATGACTAATTTGATCAATGGCAGGAGAATAGTTTTCTCTTTGAACAGAAAGTTCTCTTAGTGACATCTTGGGTTTTTTTTTTGTTGTTGTTGTTGTTTTATATATGTGTGTGTATGTGTGTGTATATATGTAAAACTTTAACTTATTTCTGACCTAGGGTTTCCCTAGATTGCCCACCTAGGGCACAGTCACCTCCTGTGGACCTGCACTGGTTACACTGAAATGGTATTTAATGATGAAATAAATTAAAGAACAGAAAGACATCCAAGAGATGTAGACTATAACCCTGGAAATTATAATTTAAATCACATTTTAGTTCTACTTACACATAAGAGATAAAGAGCCCTAAGATAATGATGCTCCCATCCTAATGAGCAAAAGCCAAATAGTTATTTTCTTTTTGAAAAAGATTTATTTTGATTTCATTCTGTGGATGTATCTGTGTCTGGATGTGTGTCATGGAGACCAGAAGATGGCCCTTGATCCCCTGACACTGGAGTTACAGGTGGCAGTGAGCTGCCTGGTGTGGTTTCTGGCAACTTGACCAGGGTGCTCTGTGAGAACAATAGGCACTCATAAGCAGTGAGCTGTCTCTCCAGCTGCTAACAGATGTTTTCATGAGTTCCCCAGAGCCCAGGCTACCAAGACACCAGGAAAGCAGCTCCTCTGGGGGGTTCCATGTTTGGTACAGCAGGGGTGGCCCCTCGAGAATCAGCCATGAAGAAAGCAGTTGATGAGCAAACAAAGGCTGAGCAAGGGAAAAGAAGACAATTCGTAGTTGCTGGGAACTCAAGAAGTGAAAGTTCTTTCCTCTGGGTCTCTTATGAACGGCTTTAACACACATCAAGGTGTGATGGCTTGTTTTGGTTGTCAACTTGACTGATCTGGAACCAACTAAAATGTAAGCCACTGGGCACCTCTGTAAAGGACTTTCTTGATCAAATCATTCCAAGTGGGAAGACCCATCCTGAATGTGAATGATAATGTCTGGTGACCACCCACACCAAAAGACACGGAAGAAAGAAACTGTTTTCCTGCCTGTTTCTTCACACTGATGGTGATCTTACCTTTCCTGCTACTGCTGCATTCCTTCACTGATGTTTTTGGGTTTCCAACACAGATTGAAACCACAGCTCTCCAGGGATCCTCTAGGCCTCCAGTGTCAGGGGTCTGATGAGCCATCCAGCTTTGTAGGCTAAGCTACTACCAGATGCTGGAACTCTCCATTATGAGAGAGTCATTGTTGGACTACCTGGATATTACCGTGTAAGCCCAAAATCAATCCTTTGATATTCTCAGTTGCTTTTGGTCATGGCATTTTATCTCAGCACCAGAAAAAAATAGCTAATTGTAGTGGATAGCTGTTCTGTCTATGACCTTGAAGCGTCGCCCCTAGAGATGCAGCAGGTAACTGCTCCACTGGCCTATGACCTTGAAGTACGTGCCCCTGGGGCATGGCCTCTCCATGACCCTTAAGACCTGAGATGCAGGTAGGCATCTCTCTCTCTCTCTCTCTCTCTCTCTCTCCACTCCCTCATGGGAATTGGATGCAGGACTGATTCAGACAGCTGGAACAGCGTTCCAGAACCTGTGTCAATTCTGTTCTGTACAGTGAGTTTTTCCCCTTAATAAATTCTTTGCCCTTTAAACAGAATCTGTGGATTTCTCACTTTAGTTAATACATGGGGCAAAGTAGAAGATGGAGCACTTCCTTGCTGGTACTCTCTGGAAAGGAGCCAGAAATCTCTCTTTGCCTCTAGACCCTAGGAAAAAAGCATAGATTCTAGGGGATGCAAAAGACCTTTGCTCTTCAGAGGGCAGTGTAGCTCAAATGTTAAAAGGTCTTATTAATAAAAAAAATCTGGTACCAGATATTGGGGTAAATGCTGAAAGATCAGAGAGACGGGAACAAGCCACACCCACCTCTTACCTCTAGGACTCTTCAGCCTGAAAGGCCTCAGCCGATAGGCCTCTAGTGGAATGAGCTTTCTCAGCCAAAAAGGCTTCAGCCGGAAAAAGCCTCTAGCTGAAAAAGATGCTTCTGCTTAGTTCCTGTCTCCTCACACCTTATATACATTTCTCCACCCAGCCATCACTTCCTGGGATTAAAGTCGTGTGCTTCCCAGTACTGGGATTAAAGGCGTGTGCCACCACTGCCTGGCTCTGTTTCTCTCCTAGACTGAGTCAATCTCATGTAGTCCAGGGTAGCTTTGAACTCACAGAGATCCACACTGATCTCTGCCTCCCGAGTGCTAGGATTAAAGGTGTGTGTCACCACTGCCTGGGCTCTATGTTTAATTTAGTGGCTTGTTCTGTTCTCTGATCTTCAGGCATTTATTTATTTATTTATCTATCTATTTATTTATTTATTTTTGGTATTTTGAGACAGGGTTTCTCTGTGTAGTTTTGGTGCCTGTCCTGGATCTCACTCTGAAGCCTAGGCTGGCCTCGAACTCACAGAGATCCGCCTCGCCTGGCTCTGCCTCCTCAAGTGCTGGGATTAAAGGCATGCACCACCACCGCCTGGCTCAGACAAAGTTTATTAGGGTACACAATATATCACTACAGGACAGGGTATGCTCTGAGTACCATCTTGTACAGTTAGGAAGCAAAAGCCCAGTTAATGCTGGCAGAGCTAGCAGGAGGGAGAAGGTTAGGAGGCCAGCCTGCTCACAGCTTTGCATGGTCTGTTTGTTTTTAATCTACATATTCTGGTTTTTCTCTGCAGTTCCAGGCTCATAACTCCTAAAGGCAGACCATACAAAACAGCATTTCATGGCTGTCAGGACCCCTCTGATCCGCTTGCCTAAGTAAGATTCTCCCTGTCTTATTTAGGGTTTCTATTGCTGTGAAGAGACACCATGACCACAGCAACTCTTATAAAGGAAGTATTTAATTGGGTGCCTTACAGTTCAGAGGTTTAGTCCATTATCATTATGGTGGAAAGCAAGGCAGCGTGCTGGCAGACATGGTGTTAGAGAAGGAGCTAAGAGTTCCTACATCTTGACCCAAAGGTCTGAGACACTGGGCAAGGCTTGAGCATATATGAGACCTAAAAGCCTGCCTCTACAATAACACCTCCTCATAGTGTCACTCCCAAAGAGCTTATGGGGGCCAATTACACTCAAATTACCACAGATCCATTCCAGAAGAGTTCTGCTCCACACCCTGGAGGAAAGAATGCTTCATATAGAGACTAAGGGGAATCTGAAACACCCAGCATTGTGTAGCACCCTTTTAATCCAATCTCATTCAAGCATCATTGCCCATGCCTGAGCCATGCTTATACAATGAAATCCTCATAAATCTCAGTGGACAATGTTCAAAGAATTTCCCAATACTTGATCACATGGAGACTCTTGGAAGGCATTGGAAGTCCTCTTGGAGGGCATGGAAGTATCAAACCCCTTCCTGTGTGTTGGGATAATATTTTTGTACACTGTGTGAAGATGTGTCTCTGTCCTTCCTCACCTGCCTAAGGCACCTTCTTATTGGTTTAATAAAGAGCAGAATGTCCAATAGCTAGGCAGGAGAGGGTAGGTGGGACTTCCAGGGACAGATAGGAACTCTGGGAAAGAATCTGAGGCTTGGGAAATTCACCAGCCAGACACGGAGGAAGTCACACATACAATATTGAGGAGAGATAATGAACCATGTGGCAGAATGTAGATTAATATAAATGGATTAATTTAAGTTTTAAGAGCTAGTTGGGAACAAGCTTAAGCTAAGGCCAAGCTTTTATAATTAATAAAATTCTCTGTGTCATTATTCGGGAGGTGGTGGTCCAAAGAAAGACCAGTTACACCTGTGCCTGATGCATCATTTCATTGGTATCCTGGTAACCAGTAAGCATATTTCCCTAAACTCTGTGAGCCAGTAGTGTTAGTCTGCTCTCCTGATGCTTTAACAAATACATGTGAGGGTTGACTTGTAAAGAGAAAGATTGATTTTAGCTTAGAGTTTGCAAGGTTTCGTTTCCTGTCTGAAGTGACTCATCTCCTAACCAGGAAGTGAATAAAAGGAAGGGGTTTAGGGTCTACCAATCCTCCTTGAGGCTATTTCCCCAGGGACCTAAATAGCTATCATTGCGCCCTACCTTTAAAAATTTACATCTCCTACCCATATTGCTAAGCTTGAAACCAAGTCTTTAATCTATGAGGCTGAGGGAGACATTCAAGATCAAATCTATAGCATCAGACAGTCAAAATAATCAAATCCAAGGAAGAAGCTTTGTGGGAACCCCATTCATAGCTCACAAGTCAGCATGTTAATTAGCTCTTGTGTTATTGTAATCTAAATAATTGACACAAACAGATGAAGGGGAGAAGGTTTGTTTGGGCTCACACTTTAAGAGGATTTTAGTTCATCATGATGGTGGAACATTTCCACTAACAGTGGTGGAGACTCTGCAAATTACGGTTGACCAGGAAGCAGCGAGGAAGACAAGAACCAAGGACCAGTACAATTTCCAAAGCTCTATGTCTAGTGATGCCAAAACTTCCCAGGTCACCCCATCAGCTGGGGACAGAGCCAGGGGCGTGGGAGGGACATGTCAGATTCGTGCATAATGGCACCTGTGAGCTGATGTCTGTCTAACCTTTACCACTGTTTGTGGAATGTGGTTTTGTCCTCAGGTCGGGAGTAATTCAGAATGCATGGAACCATGGTGGCTTTTTATATCACTGGAGTCACCGAAATGGTTGACAGGAACGGTCACTGGTCACCTCTGTTGAGAAGGGTTGAAAAACTGTAATGCTATTTAAACTGTTTGGTGTGCTAATCATTACTTTATCTCTGTCACAACTAAGTGCTAAATGATGAGTTCTTACTCCATCAGGCAGAAAATACGATGCTGATTAAAAACACTACTCCCCACCACTCATAGTATATTGGTAGGAATTTTCATTCTAAGTTATCTGCAAAATGAATTGTCATAAACTGTTAGAAATCTCAAAAAGGAGAGTATTGCAGATAATCCACGGATACTGATAAAGCAACTATTTATTAAGAAAATCATATTGAGGAGAAAAACTCACTAAACAGGATAAGGCAAATCCATCACAGAGTCCTGCAAGGCTGATGGCCAGTCCCATGCTGCTTCTGCCGGCCCAAGTCATTCTCCACCGTCCAAGGCCATGAGGGAGAGAAGGGGCCTGTGTATGTGCCCCTCAGGTCTTAAACTAGCTCAGACACCATGCCCTAGGGGCTGGTACCTCAAGTTCATAGGTGGAACAGGTACTCACTACATCAGAGAGAGAGAGAGAGAGAGAGAGAGAGAGAGAGAGAGAGAGAGAGAGAGAGAGAGAGAGAGATATGACTGTATTCAAGAGCACTTGTTGCTCTTACAGAGGACCCAGATCCAATACCCAGCATCCACACGGTAACTCACAACCATCTGTAACTCTAGTTCCAGGGGAATCTGATGCCCTCTTCTGGCCTCCATATGCACTAGCATTGAACACATATAGTGCACATACATACATGTAAGCAATATACCCATACGCAAAAGATAAAAATAAATCTTTTTAGAACAGCATTACCTATCATATTATGGTTAATTATTATAAACAGGGAGGAAGCCTAGAAAATTATGTCAGCTAAAACAAAAAAATGAGTAGGACATAATGTGTGAAGAATGTTTCTAGTAATACTTTCCTCTCTTCCCAGTATCTCTTAAAATGATGGTCTTGGCCATGTAGGATAAAGAATCCATGAAACCTGATGTTCAAATTCTATTTATCAAAGATATTCACTTTCGAGTAGGCTAACACTGGTTTATTTACTACCCAAAATATATATTTTATTTACTTTTTCTGTTTAGTTAGACTTAAAATTTTTGACAGAGAAAAAAATGAGCAGAACTTCAAATGTGTCTTATTTTTTAATTTTAATCATAGAATTAAGAAGTACTTAAAACTTCACATTTACACAGTTTACAGATTCCATGCCAAACTGAGCATGGCAGCACTGGTCTTTGCTTTTTTGCTTAAGTAGCCAGCACCACACAGAGTTTTGAATCCACCTATTAAGGAGATGTGTTATCTCTGAAATAATAAAATTTGTTGCTACTTCATCCAAGAATGTGATAACATACTAATGTGTTCTTGTGTGGTAATCAGGGAATCTTATCAACTACAGAGATTGTGATGGTTTGAATGAGAATGGCCCCCATAGGCTCATATATTTGAATGCTTGGTCCCTAGTTTGTTTGGGAAGGATTAGGAGGTGTGGCCTCATTAGATGCTTGTGTAACAGGGGTGGAGAGTGGGCTTTGAGGTTTCAAAAGCTTACACCAACCCCAGTCTCCCTCTCTCTGCCTCCAACTTGCAGATCAGGGTGTAAGCTCACAGTCGCCCAGTACCATGCCTGTCTGCTTCCAGCCATGATGGCCATGGAGTCACTCTCTGAAACCATGCAATATTCCAATTAAATGGTTTTTTTTTTTGTTTGTTTTTGTTTTTCGAGACAGGGTTTCTCTGTGTAGCTTTGGCGCCTTTCCTGGAACTCACTTGATAGCCCAGGCTGGCCTCGAACTCACAGAGATCCACCTGCTTCTGCCTCCCGAGTGCTGGGATTAAAGGCGTGCGCCACCACCACCCGGCTAAATGTTCTCTTTTATTAGTTGTCTTGGTCATGGTATCTTTTCACAGCAATAGAGAAGTAACTAAGACAGAGGTGATTCAGCATTTGGCACTGGTATAGGCATAATGTTACATTTTGAACACTTAAAAACTTCTTTTGGATTCTTCTCTGTTTTCCAGTTCTTTTAAATGATGTGGTTTGGATCAATAGTTTTCAAAGCACTTCGATGTATTGATGTGTTGAGTTTTAGTGAAAACTCAATATGCAGAGTCTGTACTTTTCTTATTGCTGTGACCAGTATGTGACAGGAAGCAACTTAAGGAAGGAAAGGCTTATTTTGTCTTACAGTTTGAGGGGACACAGTGCACCATGGAGGGGAGAGCATGGCAGTAGGCACACCATGGTGGCCACATGTGCGGTAGGACTCCTCACTTCATGTATTGGAGGAACAGGAAGCAGGGAGAAGGCAGGCAGTGGGGCTGGACTATAAAATCTCAAGGCGCACCCCCAGTGATCCACTTCCTTCTGAGAGTTTCCACTGCTTATAGGTTCACAACTTTACCAAACTCAACACTAGCTGGGGCGGCGGGCATGGCAGTGTGTTCAAATGCATGCGTCTGTGGGAACATTTCTTTCTCAAGCCACAGCTAAGGAAAGATATATTTATTGCCAGTAGGAGTTTAATCCACAATAGGTTAATGCCCTTATCTGCTCCTTCCTATTTCTGGTTCTGAATAATAAAAGCTCTCTCTCCATGTGGACACTCCTTCCTTCCCATATTTCTCTTTCAATTAAATGTAGTGCCCTGGCTAGGTTTATGCCAACTTGACACTAGCTAGAGTCATCTGAGAGGAGGGAGCATCTGTTGTTGTTAGTATTTTACTCTTTTTTGGGGGGGGGGACTGCTACCCAGCTGCCAAATAAATCACACATGGAAGCTTAGTCTTAATTATGAATCCCTGGCCTTAGCTTGGCTTCTTTCTTTCCAGCTTTACTTAACTTATCCCGTCTACTTTTTGCCTTTGGGCTTTTCCTGTTCTCTTATTTCTGTACATCTTACTCTGTGGCTTGCTATATAGCTGGATGGCTGGCCCCTGGAGTCCTTCTCTGGCTCCTAGATCTTAGATCTCTCCTCCCAGTTTTCTCCTTCTATATATATTCTCTGCCTGCCAGCCCTGCCTATCCTTTCTCCTGCCTTGCTATTGGCCAGTTATTTACTAGACCATCAGATGTTTTACAGGCACAGAAACACAGCTTCACAGAGTTAAACAAATGTAACATAAACAAAAGTAACACACCTTAAAATATTCTACTCCATGCTTCAATGGAGAAAATGTCTCTATAAGATCAGGCTGTAGATAGGCCCTACAGGGCATTTTCTTACTTAGTAAATGATAGGGATGGGGGAGGGCCCAGCCCATTGTGGGTGGCGCCATCCCTGGGCAGGTCATCCTGGGTTCTATGAGAAAGCAGGGTGAGCATGCCAGGGGAAGCAAGCCAGTAAGCAGCACCCCTCCGTGGCCTCTGCATCAGCTCCTGCCTCCAGGTTCCTGCCCTGTTTGAGTTACTTACTGTCTTGAGTTCCTCTGATGAGCTAAATAAACCCTTTTCTCCCCAAGTTGCTTTTGGTCATGGTGTTTCATCACAGCAATAGTCACCCTAACTAAGACAGGCGGCTTTCTTTCCCATGAGCCTTCTCCCACGGGTCTGCCTAGTAGCTTATCCTGCCCTTCCATAGCCATGCTAGAGCATTGTCTGGAACATTATCCCTCTGCAGCATCGCAGCATTTAAAAATCTTATTCTTTGTGAATTTCATACAGCGAAGTCTGATCGGAACCATGCGCGCTTCTCCCCCTTTGCCAGCCGTGTAATTCTGAGCAAGTTTTCAGGTGATTTTAAACCTCCATCTTCTATTTTTGAAGTGGTGCTAGGGCCGAGTGGCAGAGTGTTCTGCATGTGTGAAGTTCTGGTTCAATTCCTAGTCCTCCTAGTAAAACAGTAGAAATAACCGTAAACCACTCACCTATAGGAAGCCCACAATTAGCACAGATTAGCTGTTAATTCAGTCTTATCATCATTAGCCTAAGGTACCTTGCCATAGTGGACTTTAAAAGTATGGTTTAGGGGTTGGGTATTTAGGTCAGTGGTGCCTAGCAAAGCACAAAGCCTCACATTCCACCTCCAGGTTTGGGGCTGCGGTGCATAAGGCTGAAAGCAAAAAATCCGAGAGAGAAAAAAAAAAACCAATCAGGAAACAAAACAAAATCACGTGTATCTACATTCTAGAAACAGGTTGCTGGACATTGCACACCCCAGGGGTGTGTTTACTTTCTCCTGTCCTGGGCAGGCATGGGAGTTATGAAGTTTGCAGGTTCAAATTCTTAACTTTTCATTGAATGTGCACACGCTGTCTCTTATACACATCTAGATGTGTATAAGAGACAGCCCCAGGGGTGTGTTTACTTTCTCCTGTCCTGGGCAGGCATGGGAGTTATGAAGTTTGCAGGTTCAAATTCTTAACTTTTCATTGAATGTGCACACGTGCATTAGATATCAACCCGAACAATTGCGAAGTCTCCTTTATTCCCCGAATTATTGTGACGGTGAACAGGAAAAAAAAAAAAAGCGAGTTTTTCCTCTGGCAACAGCTGCGCTAGCTCCTCTGTCCGAGACTCTTTTGCAGCCTGGAGCTCCGCCCTCTCGCAGGCTCCGCCCCCTCCACTCCTTAGCGGTGAAGCGCCCGTACTGCGCCGTTTTGTCCCACGCGGCGACCCGTCCTCCCGACGGCTGTGGCGGCCGCCATGGAGGCGAACGGGCCCTGAGGAGAGGCCGGGCTGGGCCGGCGGCCTGCAGCCACGCGAGGCGGAGGCCGGGGGGCACGCAGCGGGGGAGGCGGGTGCGAGCCGGGACGCCGCGCGGGAGGCTCGGTGCTCCGTGTGTGCTCCGGCCGCCGACCCGCCGCTCCTGGCTTGGGCCCCGGCTCCGGCCGCAGCCATGGCGGGCGGGCACTGCGGCAGCTTCGCCGCGGCGGCGGCCAGCAGCGGGGAGATCGTGCAGCTGAACGTAGGGGGGACCAGGTGAGCCCTTCGGCCGCGCGGGGACAAGTGGGGCGGGACACCCGCGGCCGTGAGGGACGACATCTGCAAGCCCAGGTGGGCTACATGCTGCAGCCTGGGCGGCGTCTGCACGGCCAGGTGGGGTACCCGCTGCAGCCTGGGAAGTGTCTCCACTGCCCAGGTGGGGTACCCGCTGCAGCCTGGGCGGCGTCTGCACGGCCAGGTGGGGTACCCGCTGCAGCCTGGGCGGCGTCTGCACGGCCAGGTGGGGTACCCGCTGCAGTCTGGGCGACGTCTGCACGGCCAGGTGGGACACCCTCTGCTGGCAGGGAGGCATCTTCACGAGTTAGATGGGTTGCCTGCTGCAGGCAGGGCGGTGTCTTCACTACCAGGTGGAGTACCCGCTGTAGGCGGGGACGCGTTTGCATGGTCCAAGCAGCCAGCCCCTCGCATTCCTCAGAGTCTGGTCCCAGGTCAAGTACACAGATTATTAGAACTCCGTCTTTATTCCTCTGGGTTCCTAGGGTGTCAGGCTAGAGGAGCACAGTTGCCATGCTGGGCCTGCCTGAGCGAGTGACTCAGGGCCTCCTGCCTGCTAAGCAGACACTGAGCTATAAGCATTCCAGCAGGTTGTAGTCTCCGGTGAAGCCTGGTCTAGGGCTTGAGCTGTTGCTTAGGAGCGGACTTCCCTTTCTCTAGGTTCACTGAGGCGTGGGCTTGGCCTCTGCAAGGGATGCTAGTGCGCCTTTGAAAGCCTGCTTCGGTAGGAACTGTGTAATAAAGATGTCAGTGCAGGGAACCGGGTCGATCACCATCGCTGTTTTATTTCCACAGTTTCTCTTGGTGCATGGACAGGAGAGTCTATTCCACTTGTAGAGGAGGGTAGCTAAAAACTGGCTTGTGAGCACCTTAGGTGTTGACAAGGAGAAAACCAGCTGGAGTCTCCTTTGTCCTCTTTCAGGCCTTGCACTCCCATTCTGTGCCTTTTAGTAAGTTTGTTGGGGGAAAAAAACAAAACCAAACAAATAACAACAGCAAAAACCCCAAAACAACAACAACCAAATCTGTTTTTGTAGATTTGCCATGACTTACACATTACTCTTCTCAGAGAAGGGTTATGTGCCAGCATTAGTGGAGGGGAGGGGAAGCTTGGGATTTAGGCATATAAGGACTTAGGGAGTGGGGTACTCTGGGACATAGGCTATTTTGCGGTCCTGGGAAGACTATTTTTCAGTATCTAAGACTTTAAACATGTAACCCTTTTGCTTATTTAAAAACTACAAATTAACAGCAGTGAACACAATGCAGTGGCCCTTTGGGTGCTAGAGGACTCTGAGCTAGGATTTCTCTTTATGTTCTGTCACCTTTTCCCTCCAAAGCAACGTTTTAACAGTTGGAGAAGTTGCACTTCTACTGCATTGTATACATACCAGGTCATATGCAAATATGTTATCTCCTCATGTAAGAAATGTGGTTTCCCTGCCCACCTAAAATCACATGAAAGTATTGCGAGGAGCTTGGAATGCAAAAGTGAAATACTCCACAAAAAGAGGTCTGCAGTGTGTGTTACTACGGAGAACAGGATTATAATCATTTAGAATCTTGACACTGTGGATGACTGACATATTTCCTTTCAGGCATTCAAAAGAACAGAGNGTTATGACAGAAACTAAGCTATACTGTCATATTTGAAAAGATTGTTTTGCCTTAATTGTGTGTGTGCGAATGCAGGTGTTTGTGGAGGCCAAAGGGTCCTTTAGAACTGGAGTTTCAGGTGTAGTGAGTTTNGTTGTGAGCTGTCTGGCATGGGTGCTGGGAACTGAACAAGAGCAGCAAATGTTCTTAATCACTGAGCCATCTCCTCAGCCCTTATATTGTTATTTATTGTTTATTGGAGATGGATGTGGCCAGCACGTCCATGGCTAGGCTGATAAAGGCAAGCCTGGCAACCCGAGTTTCATCCCTGGAACCCATGTAAAGATGAAAGGAGAAAACTGACTTCACAGAGTTCTTCTCTGACCTCCACATGCACACCATGATCTGCCCCTCCCTACCCCACACCACCTGTATCAGTAATAATAAAATAATAAAAAAGAAAGTGGATGTCTTTACGACTGAACTCCAAGGACTATAAGCATACTCAAGCTTCGAGTCTTGAACATTTTGTTCATCTGTGGGACTTGATTCTTACTGGGTTCTGAATTTTTCAAAGTGCTAATTAGCAGAAAACACAAAGTATGGCAATAAATTTATTACTGGTTTGGGCATTTTAGAGGATAAAATTTAGATGGATAAAAGTTGTTAGGTGGGAATGAAACATAAAAGTAAAAATGAAGCTTTGGGATTATTAGGATTGAATTTGTCAGGTAGCAGCAGCAGCATTTAATGCTAAGTGTAACACTGCTTTCTAGGTCTTCATCGACTTACCCTGTTAGCACTCTACAGAGCTACAAAACAGTTTAACATAGTTAAGACAGTCACGAAAGTCACTGTAAGAGAAAAGGCCCTTCTGTGAGTGGCTGTGGAGTCAGAAAGGACCNCTGGAAGGTGGCCTGTGACATGGCTTGAAGCTCTGAAGTCGCAGAGTAAGACACAAAAAGTGTGCAGAACATAGAAGAAAGACACAGAAGCGTCCTGCTCCAGGAGTGGGAAGAACTCGCAGGTTTTTGTTTGACTTAGTACTTGAGGACGACTTTAAAAATTGGTAGAGTTTATTATTTACACCATTAGTGAAGAATCCCAGTGCCACTCAAGATCTGTTTACTCAGGTGTCAATTTAGGTAAGAGAGGGCCACTTGGTGGCTGCACTCAAGCAGGGAGTGATGCTGGTTGCTCTTCAGCCTCTTTTCTTTTTATTCAGTCCTTCAGCCCAGAACCAAGCAGCATTGCTCCTTGGCCTCTGCTTCAGTTCCAGCCTCCAGATTCCTGCCTTGAGTTCCTGAACACCAGCCAATGGAATGGTGCTGGTTGGTTTGTTTTGTTTTGTTTTTTTGTCAATGTGATGTAAGCGAGGGTCTTTAGAAAGAGGGCACCTCCACTGAGAAATTGTCTCCTTAAGATTGGCCTGTAGGCAAATCCTTGGGACGTTTTCTTGATGAGTGATTGATGTGGGAGGAAGACTCCGCCCACTGTGGGTGGGGCCTCTCTTGGGCAGGTGGCCCTGGGTTGTACAAAAAAGCAAGCTGAGCGAGGCACCGGAACATTTTCTTCATTGCTAATTGATATAGGAGGGCCCAGCATGCTGTGGGTGGCACCATCCCTAGGTAGGCAGCTGAGCAAGCCAAGGAAAAGAGGCAGCAAGCAGCATTGCTCCATGGTCTCTGCCTCAGTTCCTGTCTTGAGTTCCTGCATTGGCATCTTTCAGGGACAGACAGAGACCTGGGAGCCAAATAAACCTTTTCTTCCTAGGTTGATTTTGGTCAGTGTTTTATCACAGCAACAGAAGGCAAACTAGGGCAAGGGTGGATCTTCCCATTCATTTAATCTAGTTCGGAACTCCTTCACAGACATGCCGAAGGTTTGTTTCCATAGTGATTACAGACAATCAAGATGAACTGTCCACCATTTTACTTGAAGTTACCTAATGCCTTCTGAAATCGAGTCTTTCTGTGGATTCACTATTGACTGATTTTCCTTTAATGACTAGTGGTAACCTATGTTTATTAAAGAGTTTGCTAAGACACATTGTTAGGAAAAATTGCCATGTTTTCTTGAGGACCTGCTTGTTGAACTCTTTCTTATTTATGTCTTAATGTATTTATTTGAGACAAAGTCTCACTGGCCTCTAATTTGCTGTATGTCCCAGGCTGGCATGGAGCTCATGCCATTCTCCTGCCTCAGCCTCTGGAGTAGTGGAATTATAGGCATGTACCACCTAACCTGGTTTTAGTTCCCTTCTTAGATTAATGAGCATAGGAATTGCTTGACACTTAGATTATTATAACTTGTGAAATTAGTTGTGCGTTAGCATTCCTGCGTCTCTATAAGATCTTTTAATGGAACATATGTAGGGATATATCTATAAGAAATGAATTATTTGGGGCTGGAGAGTTGGTTCAGTAGGTAAGAGCACTTGTTGCTCTTGCAGAAGACCCAGCACCCACGTGGTGGCTCACAACTGTCTGTAACTCCAGTCCCAGGGGAATCTGACGACCTCTACTGCCTGCCGTGGGCATCAGGCATGTGCATAGCGCATATTGATATGTGCAGGCAAAACACTCATAAGATAAATAAATCTTTAAAAAACAATTATTTCCCTCTTTCCCTTAGTAGTTCACTGAGAGGATGTGTTTTCCTTACAGATTGTGAATTTGTGGATGGAGGAAGCAGAGTTAATTTTTTCTCTATGATTAAGAAGAGAAATCTTGCTTTGGTAACAATAGATGATGTATGTGAGGTAATTGTGCTATATCAGACATTTTATGGAAGGGAGCTTATACTTTTTCTGCTGTCACTGACATTAGGTGACATAAAGCCTGGTCATGCGAATGACCACGTGGACAAGCTTGGTAACATGTTTATCAGTACTTTATATAATTGTAGCTATCTANAGCCCACAGGTTTTGCAGAGGGACCAGTGTTTCAGTTTGTACAAAACACTTAATTGTGCATCTGATTATCACCTCTGTTTCAAAGTAGCTCTTGGTTCTGTGCCAGGGCCAGGCTACAGGATTATAGGCCATTCTCCAAACACTGCCACCCACTTTTTTTAAAAACATAGTTTTATTGTTATTGTTGTTGTTATTATTATTATTGTTATTATTATTAAACATGCTCTTGAAAGTAAGCTTGGAAGTTGTACAGTTTTTAAGGAGTAATCNTCTATCAAGAAAGGAGATGGTTTAAGCCCTTGCTGTCTCAGNGCTCAGGTGTGCACNTGACCTCTGCAGTTCTCAGCTTGGCCTGCAGTCCACTGACGTTTGCTTTGCCGTTTGATGAGAAGGGAAATGAAGGAAACCTTGTATGACGGGCTGGGATTAACAAGGAGCAAACAGTGCCCAGTTCACTCATAAATTGGAAATAGCCCAAGAATGCTGTATAGAGAGTGTTGAATACGTAATTTACATGACTTAATAGTTGCTCAGAAGGTGGTCATACGGGCGAAATGTCTGGAAACGCGACTGTGGGTTTGGTAAGCTAGTGTCAGCGAGACGGCTGGAACTTAGAGTACTGACGTGAAGAAGGCGATTGAGCTGGCATGGAGACATAAGACACAACACAAAGTCCGGAGACAGCAGCGGCACCAGGGATTTGCACAGAGCTGAGCTGAGAAGTGGAGAAAATCTTAACTCTGATTGCAAAGTAGTAAAATTTAAAAGTAGTAAACACGATAAATAGAATCAATGCAAGTGTAACCATGTCAGCTTGTGAGCATTACAATATATATATATTATAATATATATAAATGACTGTCTCCTGTCTCAAGGTGTGTGCTCATTTATAATGCAAGGCGGTTTCAATTGCAGATTCAGTACCTCAAGACAGACTCTCATGTGGATTCCAGATTCTTTTTTTTCCAGGTAACTAATGTAATTCTTTGTTGTACATTTGATTAGTTGCCAAAATATGAAAATTTTCCTTATTAGTTAAATTAAGGTTTTTTGATAATTTGAATTAAAAATGTTAACTCTTAAATGAGAAATTTTACTGTTTTTGTACTATTGAAAAGGGTTTTGCTATGTATCCCAGTCTGGTCTTGAACTCCTGATCCTCCTGCCTCAACCTTCTAGTTGTTGGACTTCCAGGCATACACCCCACACCTGGTTAAAATTGAGATTTTTTTTTTTTAAGTTGGAGACCGAAAATTTGCTTGTATTGACATTTAGTAAGGAAGTTGTTTCTGTTCATATTTTTGTAACTAACTCTAGCTTGTTTTAATGGCTCCTAGTTTGCTGAGTGGAAGAATTTCAACACTTCGAGATGAAACTGGTGCTGTGAGTATAATGTTGTTGTGTTTCTAAATTCAATCCACAAATGCTTAATATTTTCAGTGTATAGTGACAGGAAAGCTCACATTTTAGTAAACACAAATTTAGTGTGGCAGTTTTTTATTTAAATTGTGACATACAGTGTTTCTAAACTGGAAAGAGACTCNTAAGCAGTAACCATTGTATGTAGCAGTTTGAGATGTTTGTGATTAGCGTGATTGTAGGATGTAGTGCATCGACATTGACAGAATAGTTCCTTAGTCAATAACTGAAACTTTAATAGTCGATTAATATAAGTAAGAAACTGTTGTGGAATTTGAGTGGTAGAAGCTTGCAGGTGGGTAAAGTTTTACAATTTTTTATGAACCTGTGGAAACAAAGGCCTGGAGTTTAAGCCGGGAGGTTGGTTTCCGTGCTCACAACATTGCCGTGGATGCAGTTGTGTTCAGATAACTAGTGTTAAAGAGAGGGACAACCCACAGAAGCAGTTTGAAGTGGTTTATTTGATGAGATTTGTAGGCAAAATAAAACAGCAAAGCAGACGTGTCTGCATGAAATTATTTTAGTTCAAAATTAAATAAAAAACGCAGTTCATGATTTTCCTGTTGGAAGCATCTTTGTCCTCCGTATTCTTTGGTCCTCCATGTGACATCCTCCTAGTCTGTGAAGCAGAGATGGTGAGGTTGTCAGCTAAGCCTGTGGAAGTCCTGCCCTCCAGGTGACAGCTGTGGCAGCACCGACTTCTGTCTGCGCAAGAGAGGCACAGTGCTCCCTTCGTCATTCACAGGAGTCACAGTGGCCGTCGCAGTGGGTGCTGCCAGAGCAGCATGAGGTTCCNTGGGTGTCTTTCCCCCAAGCATTATCAGTAATTAGAAATGAAAACACTTACATGACCACACTGACTGACCAAGGCTATACCACTTCAATTTTAGAAACATCAAAACCAGGGCAATCTGTCAGTCAGTCTCTGTTCCTCATTAGTGTTTCAGATATTGAAGGAAGGACTACATTTTTGACTTGATAATAAAACAGTTCTTCACTTGCAGATATTTATTGATAGGGACCCGGCAGCATTCGCCCCCATTTTAAATTTTCTTCGGACAAAGGAACTCGACTTAAGGTAAGAGTCCCATCNTTTCTGAGGCCTTGGTGGCAGCAGGTGTTTGGGCCTGTTCACAAAGGAATGTGCTTGCCCAAGACTGCTTTTTAGTTGGTGTATTTGTACTTACCATGGCACACCGTGTTGACACTTATTAAGATACAGGCATACAGCATGTGACAGTCATAGCAGGGTAATTACTGCATCGTCTCCTCAAATGATAGCTTGTGCTGGGAACCTTTAGTACTTCTNGGTTATTTTGAAGTGTGTGGCTAATTGTAGACTATAGCGCCAGCTGAGCTGTGTATCTTCAATGACTCTCCACCTATGTTTTGTTACCTGCTTCTTTCTTTCTCTTTCCCCTCAGCCCATCCATCCAGTCCCTAAGCACCTCTGATCTACCCCATGACCAGCAAGCATCCTCAGCTGAAGTTGGATGGGTACAGGCCACCAGGCCCCTTTACTCCCGGATGCTGTGGCAGCTTCCTGGGCAGTTCCCTGCTTTACCCCACTATAGTTCATTCAGTCCTGCAGCCGACAGTCTGAGTCTGACCAGGCTGCTGTTCTCCTGAGAATAGAGAGGTTCTTTTGGACAAATGGCTGATAGTTTTGGGTTTGGTCTTGCTTGTCTGTCTTCTGGCCATACTTAATTTCTCTCTCAATTGTGGCAGCTCTCTGGTGTCTATTTTTGCTGTGTTTGCCTAAGACTTCTTGCCGGTCAGTGCCTCAGCCCTTCCTGTATATACTTACCTTTCTACTGCTCTTTCTTCAGTAGATCTCAACTCCAGAAGGGCACCTACTCTTCACTGTGTGGCCGAGTCTAGCCTTGTGACAGACAAGTAGTAGATTGCAGATGATTATGGATCATANGCAATCATTTAAACCATATCTGGGAATTTGCCATCTTGAATTTTTTTTTTTTTTTTTTTAGTTTGCATTCCTACCAGGAAGCTTTAGTTAGGATTTTTGGCAAACCTTCACTGAGGCTCAGAATTTTTTTCTGTAGGGACAACTTTTAGGAACCTTGGTGTTACCATTAGCTGCTGCTTCACTTAATTTTGGCTTATACTCACTGAAGATGTNCTCTTTGCAGATGAAGTTGTATATTCATTTATTTTGGTCTGATTTGTTCCCTGCTTATTCCCACTGCTAAAATATATATGATGTGTGCAAGCCAGGCATGTATTAAGTCAGTAGAAGAGCATTGAGGTGTGCTTGTTTGGGTCTTATGTCTGGGCCTGGAATGAGTGAGAGGTGGGCAGTCAATTTTCTGAATGAGATTGTTTTCATGCACCTCATTTAATTAAAAAATCAAGTTTCCTTGTGACTGACCCACAGTTACATCCACAAGGAAAGGCCTACTGTTTACTCACTCACCTCTCTTCATAGCACCCAGCATCTTTTGTCGCTTAAAAAAGGCCCAGCAAATTTAAATTTTATGAGTGGTTCCTTTTAAAAAGAAAGGAAGAAATTTGTAAAAAAATGTTTCAACCCTGTTTCTTGCATAACATTTTTGTATTGCTGGTACCACTGATTACGAATTTGTTTCCCAGCTGTCCAGGCGACTGCCTGCAGCTCCTTGAGGAGTCCCATGTTTGTCCTGAGCCCTTCCTTGTCTTGGGCCTTTGCCACTGTGCCATTGACTTTTTGTTTTAAAGGGGAGTTGGGAAGTTTTCTGCATTCTTGTGTGTGTCCGTGTCCATGTGTCTGAACTAAGGTTGGTGTCAGGCATCTTGGATCTGTCTCTCTCTCTGCCTTTTATTTAGAGGCAAGGTCTCTCAATTGAATCCAGATCTTACATCACTTGGGTTAGTTTAGCTAGCCAGTGTGCTCTGGGGTTTTCTTTCTCCACCTTCTGTATTCTGGGGTTACAGGTGGGCTGCCATACCCCCCTGGCATTTCTGTGATGTGGACGGATCTGAATCCCCTCACCTTGTGTCCTCATCTTTGGGCTGCAATTGCTCTACTCCAACCCTTCCTAGCCCATACCTTCTAATAGTAACAAATCAAACAGTTAAATCACAATTACATATGCTAAGGCTTCTCGAGGGAGCAGATCTCAGCTGAGTCTTCAAGTCGTCCTCAGTGCTGTGGGCTCCAGAGCTCACTGTTTTCACTTATTTACGTATTACCTGACTTTGCTACTGTGTGGCAATACCATCTTCATCTGGATACAACAACATCCTTGCTGGCCTTTAAAATCCAAGTTTCACTTTATTTTACTAATAGATATATTGCAGGGTGTGTAAGTGAGCTCTGTTCTGGGCACAGTCAGAAGAAAGCTAAGCTTGCAGGGCGCTTACAGTACAACAGAGAAGGTTAAAGTATGAATAGAAAGAATTGTGCTTAAGAGGACAGTAAGACAATGGTTTCTGTGGGTTTTTTCCTTGTTGGATTTTTCTTGATAATTTGTTTGTATTAGCCCTCATACAAATCATCAAAATAAGTATGGTTTTTAGGTAGGTAACAAAATGTTTTTATTTTAACGTTTTATTTATTTTTGTTTTATGTGTATGAATGTTTTGTCCACGCATGTGTCTGTGCACCATGTGCATACAGTGTGTCCTTGGAGGCCAGGAGGAGGAGTTGGATCCCCTGAAACTGGAGTTTCATGTGGCTCTGAGCTGCACTTTGGTGCTGGGAACTGAATCTGTGCTCTCTGGAAGAGCAGCACACACTCCTAACCACTGAGCATCTCTCCAGTCCCACAGAATGTTGTGTTCCATGGGACTTTCCTTTAGACTTTCAGGTGATTAATGGCGTTAGAAAAAGAAAAGATGTCAGCTTGATGCCCCATCCCCATAAGGAGTCTGGTGCTCTCTCCTTTGTCTCGGTGGCAGCCCAAGTTGTTGGTGTTCGAGAGCTCACAGCTTTAATTCATGTCTTTGCAGGGGTGTGAGCATCAATGTTCTCAGACACGAAGCAGAGTTTTACGGGATCACTCCGCTCGGTATGTGTTGATCTCCCAAGACTGACCAGGACAGAGTGTCTTCCACCAGGTCCTCTTGAGAGTAGTTCAGTGCTTAGTATTTCCTAGTAAGAAGATGACCTCAGCTGTGAGTTACTTTAAACATCTCTCCTTTCTCTTCTCACCACCCTTAACTAGAGAAAGTAGACGTGGAGCAGGTGTGGGTTTGCATGTCTCCCTGACAAGCTTGCGTTGACTCTTACAGTTCGAAGGCTGCTGCTATGTGAGGAGCTGGAGAGGTCGTCCTGTGGCAGTGTCCTGTTCCACGGCTACTTGCCCCCACCAGGTACTGCAGCTCAGATTTGTTCAGACTTGTCATTGAGCAAGAACAAACATAAAAAGTAGAAAAACCTTCTTGATTATTTGAGTCTCGATAAATTTGAACCTCATCAGTGCGTGCCCTTTTATGAGAGTGAAACCACACAGTATGTGGAGCAGGGGTTGACACCTTCTTCTCTAAGGGCCCAAGAAGATCTCCATGGCGGCACCACAGCTGCCATGTTCACCACTGACTCTTAGCCCGAGGACTGGAGCCCTGGAGCTCTGCAGGGTTAGGTCAGTGTGCCCTCAGCTGCTTAGAAGAGTTGGGCCTTTCCCTGGGCAGCATTGTGCTTCTGAGAGGTGTTGCTTTTGAAAGGGTCTGTCTGAAAGGATGAGGAATTTAAGCTTAAGCTCTGAGGCAGTGAATTTGGACCTAGTTAGGATGACATGTGACTACCATAAGCCTAAAGAGCAGCTTAGACTGGATGACTTGATTGCTTAGTATCCTGAAGCTTGATACTCTGATAAGCCTTAATCTCATTGGCTGTGAATAGTAAAAATACCAGGAATTGGTTGGGTTGTATCTTATTTTCTTTTTTCTTGTTATAGTTAAATTGCTTGCAATACATTGATGTGCATGAAGACCTATTTTCGATATAACAAAATTTAGATGTTTGTGTCCCTCTGTTAAAATGTGATATTTTTAATTTTTGGAAGGGTAACAGATAAGTCTGTGTCTTCTCCTTTGTAGGCATTCCCAGTCGTAAAATAACTACCACAACTAGACCCTCTGTGGATGCCAGGAATGGACTGAATTCCACAGAAGGTGAAGCCCGAGGAAATGGGACCCAGTCTGTGCTCTCTGGAAATGGAGACGAGACTGTTAGGCTAGGTAAGTGGGATTCGGAACCCAGAGAAGGAAGGCTTGTGCTTCGTTCTCAGTGACAGGCTGCCATGGTTTTTGAATATTACTCTTTTGCTCCACACAGACACAGACCCCCCGACACACAACACACCACACACAAACTCTCTTTCTCTCCTTCATACTCACACTCTCTTATGGTGCTGTGTGTTGAACCCATGACTACAGTACTAAGTGCTGTGCTATGGTACCAAGCCACACCCCAGCCCTTTATTTCCATTTTAAATCTAGATTCATCATTTAGACTCCTAGGGCTGTGTGGTATCTGTTGGAAATACTTAACTTTGCCTCTCTCTGTGAAGGCATGCTCTATAGGATAAGCTATGAGCGTGCTCTGCTCTGACCACCTATCAACCAGATAGGGAGAAGCACGAAATGACCTAGAAGCCAGAACTTTCCAACTCATTTAAGATGTAAATGCTTCTCTCTAAATCCTGCAGGATTTCCAGTGGATCCAAGAAAGGTGCTAATAGTTGCTGGCCACCACAACTGGATTGTAGCTGCCTATGCGCATTTCGCCGTGTGTTACAGGTACCACGTCCTTAATCATCATTTGGTTTTATTTTGGATAATTATACTTTATATTTGGGTTAAATATCTTTTAGCCATCAGTTTTTCTTCTGCATGTTTCGCTCACTTCACTTGATAAAAATTTAGTTTGTTTTTACTTGATACTTACTTTAGTACATAATTCTGATAGCTTTAATGGCTTATATGTTTCCCAGACAGTAGAAACTGTGACANAGATGAGATCTGTTGCTCTCTCTGGCTCACTTAGTTGTTACATTGATGACTTTAGGCAGGATTATTAATGTGAGCTCTGCAATTTTTTTTTTTTTTTTTATGATGAGTCAGTCTCATACTGTGCAGTAGAGGCTAGGGGAGCTCTGTACTGGATAATGCCACACTGTTGGGAGTAGTCATGCAGAATTGTTGTGTGGAATGATACAGCTCAGTGTCTGCAGTGTGTGGAGTTTTATGGTAGTTGAGTTAGATTGGGAGGCAGTGAAGAGGAGTGCAGAGACTAAAATCTAGATGTGTATAAGAGATCGGTCTCATACTGTGCAGTAGAGGCTAGGGGAGCTCTGTACTGGATAATGCCACACTGTTGGGAGTAGTCATGCAGAATTGTTGTGTGGAATGATACAGCTCAGTGTCTGCAGTGTGTGGAGTTTTATGGTAGTTGAGTTAGATTGGGAGGCAGTGAAGAGGAGTGCAGAGACTAAAGTGAGTTTGTTTGTTTTTAACTGGAGAAAGTTCGACTCTTTCTTCAAAGCCCCTTGGGCTGTGGGTCACAGGCAGTTTACTCTCTCAATATGATTCCATTTAATTTTGTTGTTGGAAAGTCAAAGAAGTTAGAAATTTATTGTCACTTTGGTTTAAAAAAAATAGCTGAAGGTTAAAAGTTAAAAAAAAAAAAAAACCCTTCAGGAGTTGTTTACGATCCCATTATAAATCCTGAAAGTGTGCCCTGTAGGTTTGCCTCTGGAGGGAGCTGCATGCCTCTTGCTTGGGCATGGCTTTGGTTGCAGTAGGTGAGGCTTTGTTCTGAGCACTTTGCTGGTTTTTAATTCTGTTACTAAAGAGTATAGAAATGAGCTCTGGGGTGATGATTTTGTAGATAGCTCTTCTATATCATGAGACTAATTTAGTATAGGGATTTTTAAGATGGTTTATATTTACCATCATCTGNGTCTAAACTGAAAATGTCCCTGGATGCCAGTCTCGTGGTTGTTTCGTACTGGGTGCACATTGATTATTGACAGGTTTCCAGGAATGTGCATGATTGTGACAGTTACGTGGCATAGCAGCTCTGCCCCTGTCACTGTGCTATAGAGAGTGTTGGAGAAAATCCCACAGGAGGAAGGACGGGAGAAGGAGGAGTGCTGCTCATGTCATTGCTCAGGTCTGCTTTTGACCATGCTCTCTCTGCTCAGGCTCACCACTCATCGGTGTGGAAGTGAAAGTTCAAAGTCTTAAGGTGGAGAATGGTGTGGNGGCCACTGTGCGCTTTCCCATAGGCCATTGGCTTNTGTGTGGTTGGGCTTTAGTTTTGTGTCCCATTTTCTTCCTGAGTTTGACAGTCTTTGAATAAATGAAGAACTTGTGTAAACTGCTGCCCTCTTGCATTCTTAATCTGGGAGGAATTTCCTTTGTTGTAGGTGATATAAAATTTAAGAATGTGAGTAATTATGTTTGCATCATTTAACATGTAAGTCAACTTCCTGCTGAGTGTGATGCTCCCCCCACCGTGTGTGTGTGTGTGTGTGTGTGTGTGTGTGTGTGTATACGTACGTGTGTGTACACATATGTCTGTGTGTGTCTGTGTATTTGGGTATCTTACTCTTACATTTGGGTATCATGAACTCTTACATGCTTATCATACTTAAATACACCCGTTTAATTTGAGGAACAACTTGTTTACATTTCACACTTACTAAACCTTGAGCGAGGCTTTACTATGGGAAATTCGATAATCTGCACTGCCATCCTCACTCCAGAGTCAGCAGTGAAGAGCTGGATTGTCAGTTCTTGTCGTCTGGTTTAACATGTTTGAAGTTGCATTGCCTCCATGGAAAATTATGTAGCTAATAGACCCTCGGCNTGTATTTCAGTGTGAAAACACAAGTTCACCTGCCGTACTGAGTTAAATTCTCTAGCAGTGTGGTCATGCTCTCCAGATTATAAGTAGTTTATCCTATAAGATCCTAATTGTTGCAGACACACTACTAAGAAGTGTGCTCTCTGGAAGTGAGTGTTGTGTGTGTCCCTACATCTTTGTTTATAAGATCATACCCTCCTCTCNTCCAGTCCACCAGCACAGCTGCTGAGATCTGTTGGGAGCTGCCCTGTGTCCATATTGCCACACAGCATGTGGCATTAGTCTTGAAGTGTGGACAGTCCCTGCTTTGTGCCCAGTCTGAAAGGGCCTAAAAGTCTTCATTTCATTTCTCAGTAGTTGCCAGTTTTAGAGTTTATTAGATGAGGATTTTTATGTTTATCTTAATACGTCACTCCCATCTGGTGGCCAAAAAGGGTAATTACAGACCTTAAAATGGAGAGAAATTGGTAAATTTTGCCCTTTATTGCTTTGAAGCTTAAGTTAGGAAAACATTAATTCTCAGTTACGGCCCTGTTTTGTGAGCTGTAGTTGTCTATTACTTGAGCACACATATTTAAATGAAAGTGGTGGCCCATGCCTGTGCATGGGCCAACTAAGCATCACCTCTTCTACCAGTGGCTCCCTTGGTTAGCTTTCACTGTGTGCCCATAGTGCCCACAGTGGGAAAGGGCAACTTGGTCCTTCCGCCTGCTAGGCAGGACCAGGATGGTACTTTTGGTGACTTTATCATGATGATATAATCAGGCTGTAACCCTGGAGGCTTGCTGTGCAGTCACATAGAGTACCTGTCTGGAAGACCTAAATTCACACAGGACAGAGAAATCTGTTAAAAGTGGGAGCCAGGCATGGTGGTACAAGCCTACAACCTCAGCCTGAGAGTATGAGGCAGGTGGATGGAGTTGGAGACATAGTAAGTTCTATGTACTTCAGGCCAGCCTCTGGTACATAGAAAGACCTTACCTCAGAGAGAGACAGGCGAAAGGGAGAGGGAGGAGGAGGAGATAACCAAGAGGGGCACCAGTAGTTACTGGAGAAGCTGAAAGATGTTCTTGCTGGGGAGTCAGCTGCCTCGTGAAGTGTCGCATCTAGACTCATGTAAACCATTTCAGAGGAGATTTCTCAGCCCCACTGTGCATTTGTTCTAAGGAATTTAAGGTTATGAGGTGATGTCATCTGAAGTACAGAGATTTCATTTCTTTCCACATCACACTAGTGACATCATTAATATGATTGCTAACAGGAAGGAATACAAATTCCATCTAAAATTCTGACTGTTGTTGGCCATCATTGTCTATACAGAATGACAGTAGTAGCTTTATGGGAAAATGTGAGAAATACAACTATCTTAATTTTTTTTTAATTTTTAAAGCATTTCATAAAACTTAAATTCTTTAGAGAAATACATATTCTAGTCCTTTTTTTTGTGGTCATATGTCCTATGTATGTAAATGTAAGATCAGGAATAGTACTGTCTTTGTAGATTTACCAGGCTTTTTCTTTTGGCCACCAACCAGCTCCCAAGTCATGACAGAGAGATGTATTCTTAGTTATGAATGCTCAGCCTAGCTTAGGCTCATTTTTGGATAGCTCTTTTAACTTAACCTGTTTTTCTTTATCTCCCTTTTGCTCGGGGCTTCTTACCTTTTCTTACTTTCTGGATGTCTGTCTGTCTGTCTTGCTGACGGCTGCTTGGCTTCTTGCCCCGGCTGTGTCTCTCATTCTCCTCTCTCTCATCTTCTCTTGAGCCTAGATTTCTCCTCATATTTATTCTCTCTGCCTGCTACCCCACCCCATCCTTTCTCCTGCCTACCTATTGACCGTTCAGCTTTTTATTAGACCAGTCAGGTGCTGTAACCAAGCAAGGCGAAACAGATGCAACACATCTTTACATAATTAAACACACATCNTTACATCGTTAGACAAACGCATCAGAAACAAAAGTAACACATCTTTACACAGTTAAAGTAATCTTNTGCAGCATAAACAAATGTAACACATCTTTGCCCAGTTAAAATAATATTCCACAACAGCAGATGACATATCAGTTACATTCAGTAAATATCGGTAGGTGGGGGGCGTGGCCTTTTTTTGCTATGTTGATTTCTGTTCTTTTTCTCTTCTACCACCAAGTTTACTTTCCATGTCTGTTCTTAACAGGATCAAAGAGTCTTCAGGATGGCAGCAAGTGTTTACAAGCCCATATCTGGACTGGACCATTGAACGAGTGGCTTTAAATGCAAAAGTGGTCGGAGGTCCTCATGGAGACAAAGACAAAATGGTGGCCGTTGCTTCCGAGAGCAGCATCATCCTGTGGAGTGTTCAGGATGGAGGGAGTGGCAGTGAGATTGGTAGGAAGAGTTTTACATTGTGCTTGGCTGTTGTTCGAAGTTTAAGGAGAGATTGGCTGTAAGTGTGACAGCCAGCTGGGCGTGTGATACTTCCTATAGGGCCTATGGCCATAGGCCTCTCAATGAGAGGCTGGTGTGTTAGAGGACGACATTAAGGCTTCAGGGGGAGTCCCGGGGTTCACTTGGCTCTGATAGAGCCTGGATGCAGCACAGAAAGTTGCTCCCCTCAGGTCCATCCAGTGATGGCTGTTTGCNTCCGCTCTCCCACTCTGACTGTGGGCACACAGCTCATGTTGCCTCCTTTCTGTAGCCAGATTTCTCAGACTTTTTTGGTCTCAGAACCAAAGCTCTTTAAGTTAGTCAAGACCAGAAAGTGTTGTACAGGTTTTTATCTATTGGCATTCACCTTATTAGGAATTAAACTCGGAGTTTTAAACACTTATTGATATAAAAAATAGCAGTACTAAACTCATTGCATGGTAATTCAGATTGCATGTTAACAAAAAGAGGTGATTAAAAAATTTTTGAGACAAGTGATATTGGT
>LZPO01028448.1:16998-29735 GCA_001675575.1 Neotoma lepida | reverse complement strand
AGCCTCAGAAAATTTAAATATTTTATTCAAAGTCATTTGCTAAGCATAATTCCTAAGGCATTTTTTGGCTTTTTGTTTCTAGAAACAGCTTTTCTTGCAGTAGAACATTCTGTGTTTTACCAAGCCACGTTTCAAGACAAAATACTGTGTATGGTTGCATTCTTTAAAAGTTATTCCATCTTAAAAGAAGATTAGAATTATATGCACACATTGCACTATATAATTGTCCAAGTAAATATAGAGCATTGAAACAGGCAATTTTTCACCAACACNAAGAATCCCTGTCAATTATTCTAATGTAACATGGCTGGATAAAGAATACAGAAATTCTTCCAGCCAAGTAAAATTACACAAACACAAAAAACACTATTAGCTTTACTCTGCAATAGCAATAGAAGTCTGAACTTGTCTTTGCTTGATTAGACTGAGCCAACATTTTAATTAAATAACTTTCACTTGACATTTAGCTAACAACTATTTCACAGACTCAAGTTCCATGATGAACTGAGGGCCTGTCTTAGCAATGACTGCAATAATAGTTATGAGAGGGTNTTTCTTATGTTATTGTCTCCATAAGTACTCCAAATCCTACTCTAGTGTTTGTTTTCCTGTTCCTGATTTGAACATGATATGAAATGGGGGCAAGGGACATCCTAAAAGACATTACCCTAAGAAACAACATGGTTTTCCAATCTTCAAAAAGCATCAAACTGCATAAGCACAAGTTTTACTTATATCTACTAGGAAAAAATAGGTATCATTTCCCTTAAATGAAAGAGAAAATTGAAGTCAACAGTGTCCAGTGACTTTCCCAAAGTTGCTCACAAGCCAGTGGCTGAGGTGAGAACTGGAATCAAATTTCCTCATGTTCCACATTGTCTCCCCTCCTTATGTTGAAACTTAATTTTAGTAATATCAACTGTAGAAAATATTGAGAAGCCCCATGAATACCAAGTAAGAGTTTTCTTTTGGAATGCAATTCATTTTTTTCTATAACTTTAAAAATCACTTACTCATTCACTTTATGCTCATTAGAGCTGAAGGAAACTATACAGAATGCTCAATAAGCAAACATTATTTTGTTAAATTATTGGCAAATGTCACACTGGATCCCTGAGATACAAAAAGTTGTGGGTTATAATCAATGATACTAAATGACCAGTNAAAATGTTAATTATAGGCATACGAAGAAGAAATGAATTATTAGAACTTTCGGAGTACACATGAATGCAACGTCTAGGAAATAAGAGATCAAAACAAGCTGCAGATTTGGGGGAAGATCTACAGAGGAGGAAGCACCACAGCTGAATTTTTTGGTTTTTTTTTGTTTGTTTGTTGTTTGTTTTTCAAGACAGGGTTTCTCTGTGTAGTCTTGGTTGTCCTATAACTAATTCTATAGACCAGGCTGGCCTCAAACTCAGAGATCTGCCTGCCTCTGTCTCCCAAGTGCTGGGATTAAGGGCTTGCATCCACACTGCCCAGCCATAGTTGAAATTTTTAAAGTGTGCACATATTGGCCAAAATGGAGAGGAAAAGAGAGATGTGGTGAGTGAAGGAGTACTAGGATAACTGAAGGTTTGGGATGAAACACAAATAGTATCATGGCACTTGTGACTCTAAATGAATGAGACAAGGAAGGAATCTCTGGCTCGTATACTTATATGTCAAGTGACTCAAAATGGTGTGCCATAACTGAAGCAGATACTTGCAGTGACACTCCTGTAGACCAGATACTTTGTGAAGGAACGAACTAGAAATGAGAAAGAAGGCAGAAGACAGAAGATACTATAGTGAGTNAAAGTTAGCCTCACAATGCAATTCATTCTTAAAGACACTTTCCTGTTCTCTCAAGACTGCATTCAATTGGTGAGAAACTAAAGGGAACTAGTTGAGGATATTTACATTCATTTTTATAGTTATTTTACATAGTAATTCTCTATTGGCTTCCTTTTCTCTAAGTTTTATAGTCAGGCTCTAGAGCCATCCTGACAGGAACTTAAATTCTTGTGGTGGCATCTGAAACAATTCTTGTGTTCACTTTTCTGGTCACTGAGCCTNCTGTGATGATGTCCGTTGAAATGCAATTGAAATGCTGTTGAACATACTCACTTCTTTCAGGTATCCTAAGTCAGACATATATTCAATACATATTTATTGGGTATCAGGCAAGCATGGTGAGTTTTCTATATCTATGATTATATAGTAATCAACAAACACACAAAATCTTTCCTCTGNTTTTTTGCTAACATTTGACTATGAACCTCTGCGCCATAGCTACTAGCCTTTAATTCCCAAAGTTTCTGCCCTTATGACCTCCTCCTCAGGAACCGGGTCACTATTTGTACATCAGATCTCTCCAAATTCTTGTGTTTCTCTAGACAGAGTTTTAAGGTTCCAGGATGCTTTCTTCAGTCATGGATCAGAGGAATATACCACACATGCAGTGTAGGGGATAACTGATGCTGTGCCAAATGCAGAGATGAAATCTCCACAGGCCATGTGGAAACAGGTAGAGAATAATCTCTTCTGAAGGAAGATGAGTGGGAAATAGCACTAGACATCAGCTCCTTGCCATTCAGCTTTAATCTGACTCCCAAGTCATAAGGCCTCATGATGATATACATCCCCTTTCCCGTCTTCTATATTTTATGTTCCCAAGTCTTACTTTACTCTCATGATCTTGTCTTGACAATAAAATCTGGTAGCTATTCAAAGGGAAATATATTAACAACTATTATAAAAATATTGTTCATTAAACGATGGCCAAGGGGGCTGGAGAGATGGCTCAGTGGTTAAGAGCACTGGCTGCTCTTCCAGAGGTCCTAAGTTCAATTCCCAGCAACCACATGGTGGCTCACAACCATCTGTAATCTGGTGCCCTCTTCTGACCTACAGGCATACATGTAGGCAGAACACTGTATACATAATAAATAAATAAATCTTTAAAAAAATTATATAAACGATGGCCAAGTTTCACATTAATCAGAGCTGATTTAACACAGCCATGGATGGGGTGCTTAAAGTACACACTCTAGGACTTCATATGCAATAGCTAACAGAATTATAACACCACAAATAGAAAAATTCTTTATGAGCAATGGAAGGGACAGTGGTTCTATTCCCAGCCAAAGAGAACATAGAAATATTGCTAAGATGCTGGGCATGTATTGTATGTTGGCCTAGAAATACCTTAGGATATTGGAATGAGGATNTCTGTCTCCATTTCAAAAACTGGACTGAGAATCCATCCATATGNNTAAATCATAAAACCAGGTGATACCTGCAATATTTATCTGAAACCATGGAGTGATCCTCTCACTCAACACTACTCCCCTCCTGACAACAAGATATCTTACTGACACAAAGTGTGGATTCAGAGAAATTGACTTTTCAACAAGGTCAAATGTGTAGTTTCTACTGAGTTTAACCTAGAGTGTTCTTCACTCCCCGCCCAGCAATGAGATCCGTGGTAAGTGAGAAGATTACGGTTCAGATGGAAAGCAATGAAAAATGAATCCGAATCTAGACATTTCAGCTGAAACATTAACGATAGACATATTACACATGTAAGAGAATTTTAAAGTTACACTCCTCCTGGATGAAATGCGATGTGTGCTTCCCGAAGCACCTGCCACATTCAGCTGTCATCAAAGTGAATTCATTAAAAAGCAGAACAGTCCCCAGGGCAAGAGACTCTTTGCATGAATTAGGTGTGATGAATGAAATACACATATGAGCTATATCTATCATACAGCATCGAAATAAGAAGTTTCAGCAGAATGGAGTAACTCCCTCAAACAAAATGTAAGAATCTATGGTTCTAGTTTTATGACCTAAAGAAAAACATCTGCCCATAGGAAGATCAGCACCCCAGAGGTGAATACCAGCTAAGTCCTCCACTAGCTACCAAACGCTTAAGCAAACAGTTTTCTAGAAACCAGTCCCTAAAGTAACCCTTGTGTTTTCTTCAGAATGATTGATTAAAGCACAATTAGTAGCCAGTTGATTGCCCTCACAAACCAGAATATCCACCCCCATAGATTGATAGACTGGGACTATTTTCCTGCTATGATCTTAACATAATTATTTCTTTTTCATTCAATTATGTCAAGAGGTCTTCTGGGAAGTTGATTCTGTAATTTTAAGAACTTTCAAATTAAGGGCAATAGGAATTTTGATAAGTAACACAAAGGATGTAGTCCCATATCTTCATCCCACATAGGACAAGATTATTCTAATCCTCTATCCCCCNGCCTAATGTCTCAATTTCTCATATTCTCAATACCAATCTCAAATATCCTAGACAATGGAAAAAATTGTCAAAAAAGAAAGCTAATCTTAACTTATGTCCTGAGTTTCAAAGATGGTCTTTTTTCTTGGGAATATAACATTGTCTCCAAGAATAAAAGCTTGAAAATAAAGATATCCACTGTACTCCTGAACCCCACTTTCAGATAAACCTATGAAAAATAAGTTTATCATTCGTCCATATAAAGACTAGAGTTTGCTCTAAGTCTTGGCTCCANTAGTAATCAGTTGTTATGTTCCAGACCCTACACCTAGCTATGCAAACAAATANCCCTAAAACATATAAATATTGCTCTCTCTTGAAGCTTACAGCCAAGGGTAGATCTAGAATCTCAAATAAAGGATTCATTGCCATATATGTTTCTAGATGATGATGATAGCAATGCATGTACAATGAAGTTCTGAGAAAGAGAAAGGCATTGTAGAGATGGGAATGATTAAAGGGACCTCAGTGGAGGAAAGGACTATTGAAGCAAAGGAGGATATCTTAGAATATTTAACAACAAAATCACAACGGGTACTATCTGTCCACAGGTTTGTGTGTTTTATTTTGAGCAGCTATAACAATATATCACAAAGAAGGTGGTTTATGAATGATGNAAATTTATGGTCTGTGTTCAGGAGCCTGGAAGTCTGAGGTCAGGGTATGAACATGGCTGATGATACCATCTAAACACAGTCTTCCTTCTGGTATCACACCCTTGACTTCTCATTGCAATCTCAGATGGTGAGCCAAAGATCAGAGAACTCACTGGGATAATTTTTATTACTTTTACAGTTCTATGACAAAATGCCTGATAGAATAACATTATAAAAGGAAAGATTTATTTCTGCTCATATTTTCAAAAGGTCAGTCTACCACTAAGTGGTGACATGAGATTGCAAAACAGTTCACATTGTGATAGTACAGAAAATGGAAAGATAGGACAGATGTCTCCAGGATATTGTACACTAAGGACCTACTTCCTCAGTGGCCTACTTCCTCCAGCCATCCTCTACCTCCAAACTTTTCCAGAACCTCCCAGAAATAGCACCACCAGCTGATATCCACAAGTTCAAAACTAAATCCTGTGAGCAAACATTCCTCATTCAAACCACAACAGGTCATGATCCCACTCACAAGATGTCTACACTCTTAAACTAATAACCTCTCAAAGGCCCCACCTCTGACTACCATCATAATGAGGGCTAAAGATTTTAACATTGGAATTTGAGGGGANTAGNAGTTCCATTANACTGCAATCTTCCCTTAATCCACACTGGGTCTTGCTCTTTCTTCCCTGAGCCCCAACAAATCTTTCACCTAGGCTTGTNCTATACATGAATAATCATTCCCTGGTCTTTTCNGGTTTTGCTCAGATTTTAACACAGGTTCCCCTGCAAGGAAGCACTGGTATGGATAAATTTAAGATGTCTAAGAGTTAAAAGCTCAAATTGCTGTTGTCTTAGTCTTCATCCTAATTCCTCTCTACCTCATTCTCTTTCCTCTGGGGCAATTGCTCTCAGTTCTTATGGCTGAATATTGTTATTTACCTTTATGTCAAGCTTTATTTCTTGGCTATTGTTGTTGTTTTTTTTTTAATTCTGGTCTTCTCCATAGATGTATTATTTTTGACTCTATTCTCAGCACAAGTCTCCAACACACAACTGATATGCACAAAGATAAACACACAAATAAACACGCCTGCATGTTTTATTACTTACCCCTTCCTCTCAACATAAGTAAGCATGTTTACATTATTGTAGCTATGAAAATGCTATACACAGATTGCAATAACCTGGGTAGTAATTATCAGTTATCTTTTCCTGAAAATGTTAACTTAGAGATTCAAAAATATCATCTCAAACTGGAGCTGGCTAGAGCCTGCACATATACATACGTACATATATAAAATGTATTTTGATGGAATCCACATGGCAGTTGTCTTAGTTAGGGTTTCTATTGCTGTGAAGAGACACCATGACTATGGCAACTCTCATAAAGGAAAACATTTAACTAGAGGGAGAGGTTTATAGTTTCAGAGGTTTAGTACATTACCATCATGGTGGGACACAGCAGTGTGCAGACAGATATAGTGCTAGAGAAGGAGTTGAAATTTCTACATCTTTATCCACAGGCAACAGAAAGTGAACTGAGTCACACATTGGGCATAGCTTGAGCATGAGACCTCAAAATCCTCCCCCAAAGTGACATACTTCCTCCAACAAGGCCACACCTACTCCAATAAGGCCACACCTCATAATACCACTCCCTATGGGTCAAGCATTCAAATACATGAGTCTATGGGGGCCATATCTATTCAAACCACCACAGCGGCTCCCACCCATTCTAACTCCTCCCAGATTCTCCCAAACCGCATCCCTGTCCAAATTCCATCTCTCTCCATTTTTTAATCATTGAGTACAATTGATGCTGTAAAATTATGCATAAGTATAAGATTATCCACTAGGGATATAAGGAACATGCTTTGAGATATAGAAGTATGAATGTTATGGGTAACCAGCTAAGACAACCAACCAAATGATATGACACCTACTCCCCAGGACAAAAACTCCTATTTCCAGTACTCTTAGCTTCCCTACTTATAGATGTGCAACTGTATGCATTTCCCTCCCTACACATGAAGGCTATAATGTATCATCTGTTGTCTGTATTACCAAGTCAATACATTCATAAATCAAACTCCATTTCCCCCTCCTCCTCCTCATATTCTTTTGGGACTCATGTGTACATGTGTGTAAGCCACAGAAGAAGCTCTGGTACAATTTGAGTTGCTATCGTGGAGGTGTATGCTGCCAGCTCATAGAATATAACTCTGCTTTTGTGTTCCATCACATATGTGTTGTCCTCAACTTGGCATAAAAATCGGTAGGCTTTATTTAGCTTTAAGACTTCATAAGTGCAACAAACCTCAACTCAAGGTGGTAAGTTCTGAAAACAGAGTTACTTTGGTATCTGAATCTCAGACAATGAATATTTTATAAAGAAATGCTGTTCTAAGAACTCAAACAGCATGAAATAATCAAGTTGCATGAGGTCAGTAGTCTTTCTCCAGAATCCCAAGAGTTTGGTTGGGATGTTAACACTAAAACTTGCCATGTACCTTTACTAGGTCCCTGCCCATTATTTGTGCTTCAATGCCATAAAACCTATAGAGCTATATACAACAACAGATCTTGGTGCTGCATGCCTAAACCTGTGTAGTACTTGTTGTTGTTCTAGGTTGCACTCAAACCTAACATGGGATATGTTGTCCTCTCTTCCTTGCTAGGACACCATGGGAAAATAACTAAATGCCAAAATATTCTCTATGTATTCTCTGAGCTGGTAGCTTCAACCTGACTTGGCTGGTAGATAACATTCCTCAGTCTTTCTCCCTCACATTCTATTCTCTCTGCATCTTCATACTCTCTTCTCTCTAACTTAATTAATATCCCTCCATTTCATTCAGGCATCAGTCTTATTGAAGAAGGATCCACGCTAAAGATCCTATTTTCTATTTGGCTCTCTCTGTAGAAAACCATACTTCTAAATAAATTCACATTCTATGGTATTGGAATTATACTGTATCATTTTTTTGAGGAGGGGGAGAATACTCAAATCAACCTCAAAGAGATAAAATATGCAACTTTTGCTATGGATATAATATGCAGATAATCACCTGACCACTCCAAATCACATGGAGAGGAACAAAAGTCCTCAGACAAACACCAACCTCCTAAGCATGCAAGAGTCAACTTGAGGAGGATCTTCCTTCCTCTAGCATGCCTTCAGATTAGACAATCCCAGTCAACAGATGACAGCAAACTCTGAAGACAGCTTAAATACTAAGACACAGCCAGCTCTTCTTTGATCTAAACCCACAGAAACCATGAGAGAAGACAAAATTTTGCTTTACTTGATCAACTATTTTTAGATAATTGCTTTTACAGTACAAAACAATTAGTACAATTTAGGGTTTTGTTTGTTTGTTTGGTTGGTTGGTCGGTTTTGGTGTTTTGAGACAGCGTATCTCTGTGTAGCCATGGCTGTCCTAAAACTTGCTTTGTAGACCAGGCTGGCCTTGAACTCAGAGATCTGCCTGCCTCTGCCTTCTGAGAGACAGTTAAAGTCATGTGCATTCCACTGCCCAGCTAAAACCTAGTTTTTACTTCAAAAGTTCTCACAAATGGAAAGATATTTTTTTAAGAAATTTTTTTATTCATTTTACACACCAACCTCAGCTCCTCCTCTCATCCCTCCTCCTGCTCCCTCCAACTTTCCTCCCTGGCCCACCCTCCCTTCCCTCCCCCAAAAAGTGTAAGGCTCCCATAGGGAGTCAGCAAAGCCTGGTATATTCAGTTGAGGCAGGACCAAGCCCCTGCCCCTGCATCAAGGCTGAGCAAGGCATCCCACCATAGGTAATGGGCTCCAGAAAGTCAGCTAAGATATTGTTTTTATATTTTATTAATTATTCTGTTGGTGCCATTTTTCTGTCTTCCATTGATAAAATTATTGATAGCATTTTCAAAGTTTTTCATAGAAGAATCTTCTCTCAAATACACATTATACACATATGCACATATGCATGAATATAAGAGGGTGTGTGTTTACACATATTCAGGCATTCACCTACTTCTTTTGTCAACTTTCTTTATATGTTTACTTACAAAATCAGGTAATGCTGAGTTGTTTGATAATATATTTGGTAATAATAGTATTTATTTATTTTATGTGTATATGTATATGTTCTTATATGTTTATGTATACCATGCACAGAAATTACAAAGGCCAGAAGAAGGTATCAGGATNCCCTGGAACTGGAGGTGCAGGAAGTTGTGGGCTGCCTTGTGGGTACAGAAACAGAACCCAGGTCCTCTGCAAGAGCAGTAAGCACTCTTAACTTCTTACCCATCTCTCCAGTCTATATCTGATAATATTTTAAGTAAGGCATTGAAAGTGGGGTAGAATGTTTTTAGCACATCAGGAGGGAGGATGCTAATCGTGCTTTGAATTGATGACAAAGCCAATTACAATATTGGTTAAATTTCTGCATGAATGAATCATGATCTTAAAGAGAGTACATGAATTTTTTAAGGAAATTATTCAAGTGTATTTTGTATTGTAAATAGAAAAATAAGGGGGNAAAACTAGAAAATTTCTAAAAACTAAAGAGGATGAGAGATTTGTCACAATAAGCATTAAGCTATATTTAAAAAAACAGAATTGAAATAGTTTTAACATGTAAATACACAGACATATCAGTGCATCCTAAAATAAATCTATACATAGAATNAAGTACATATGGTGATTTAATATATGATAAACTTGGCATTTCAAGTCAAAGGGAAATTGTGAACTATTTAATAAATTGTATATGAGATAATGGATTGCCANCTGGCAGAAAATAAAGTAAAATCATACCTCTTGCTTTGCACCAAAATAAATTCTATATTAATCAAAGCTTTTCACATGAAAAAAAGAAGCATAAAGAATAAGGAACAAAAAATAAGTCTCATAGTAAAGACATTTTTAGGGTTTCTAAAATGCAGAAGCTATCAAAATGCAATAACCACATACATAAAACAAAATCTGCTTAGAAAAAGCCACTATAAATAAAATTGAAAGAAAAATGATAAGGTCTAAATGGAAATTTTCAGCTTATACCACAAATAAAGTGCTAGTGTCTTTCCAATAAAGAAAATAAAAACAGCATCCCCATAGAAAATATAGCTGTNGGCTATAAGCCCACTCCATTCACAGAAAAAGAATTCAAAATGCCTTTGACCAACTAAAACAATAATACATTAACTTCACTCATAATAAGAAAAACTGCAACTATAGTAAAACAAAATCTGCTTTTTTAGAAAGAAATCTGCTACATTAGGGGGAATAAAATCAAACTATATTTTACACAGATACAGAGGATTTGAACTCAGGTCCTTACACTTGCAGAACGGTGTTCTTATATACTGAGCCAGTCCTATGCCTTCATTTTAACCCAGATTATGCTTCTGTGTATGCCCAGTATACTACATGTACAGTACACTACATGCACAGTAGTGTGATTAAGCAGNAAATATAAAAGAAAATATTTGTTGGCTCTTTTTGTAGTCTTATGGTAGTGGAATGACAGCAAGAGATAAACAAAAGTCAAACAACAGAGGGCTGGGTAAGTCAATCATGATTCAACAAGACAAGTCAAAATGGAATGACTGGAATGAAGCCTGACATTTTGTGGCAATGAGGATGAACCTGAAATCATTAAACTAAGTAAACTAGACATAAGGAGACAAATCTTATGTGATTTCACTCATAGGGCAGTCTTAAATGACAGAGCTCATAGAAGTAAAGAACAAAATANTAGTTACCACAGACTGAGGAGAGTAGGAGATGGAGACGATGCAGAGGAGGGGTGAGTTCAAAGACACAAAGTGACAACCAGAGAAGATGAATGATTTCTGGGGTTCCAACAAACAGAAGGATGATAACGGTGAGTAATATTGTACAACATAATTCAAAATAAATATAAGTTAAGGTTTTGAGTGGCTTCATCACAAATAAATAAAATGCTTGAGTCCACCCATGCATTCGTCTGTTAATGAGACTAAGAACAACAAGGTGGGGAACCACAATTTCTCTGATATCATCTGGCAACCAGAAAAGGGTTGCCAAAAGTTCTGTAACACTTGGATCATCACACTGGTTTTATAGATACTCTGTCTCCAAAAAGTTTGCATATTAAGTATTTACCAACAGTGTGACATCTGAGAGCCGTTGGGGTAAACATCATGCCCAAGTCCAGATAACTAACTCCCANTCTAGAAATCTAACTTAGNTCTCTGATACCAACTCCAAAGGCAGAACTATTTCCCTTCTTTTGTTTCAATAATTACTGTTTTAGTTATGTATCAGACATACTCAATAAGCATCAATTCTTGACATGTCAGGTCATACATAATAAAAAGAAGTTGTAGATTCTTATAATTTAGTAAATATTGCATGCCATGCATNATACATCCCTCTCNCCCTTCCTGCTTTCCTTTACTCCTTCCTTCCTTCTTCCCTTCCCTCTGACTCTCAATAAATGGTGGCTGTTTGTTTATTTTCTGGCACTTGGCAAAGTACTGAGGGGCCTATAGTCTGTCATGTATATGTAGCTGATAGTAAAATGTATAGCAATGAAAACATGAGCTATACGTTTAGAAGAGAAAGAATTCTACATGTTAGTATTTAGCATTTCTTGAATTATTGGACTAGTTAAAGTCACTTCATGATGGNCTAGTGCTAATTATGTAATAAGCAATAATCTCAGGTGCATTGANTATTTATCCTTTACCTATTCGCTCCTCATCACAAAGAGAGAAAGTCAGCCTGCATGCTGACTGCATCAGGAAAATGAAGCATGAAAGACAAGAGAACTCATCCAGCAGCATGTAAATAAGAAATCAGGGACCTTTGTCATCACCATTCTTCTTGCCTTTTCACTGTACCCTATTATCACTTCCCTATATATATAATGCACTTTTTNGGGTACTTCTGTCTCCCTCTGTTGAACGACTATATCCTGAAAAATTTACAATATTCTCTTGGGTTCAATGCAGCCTGAACAGAAATAAGAAGGTTCTAAATAATGTGTTCCATTAGTGAATAAAAATGGTACCTTTTAACAGGATGTGTCAGCATGGCTAAAAGCAAGAGGAAAGAAACACAGTCACAGGCAAAGTTACCTGGTCTGAATTTTTTTTGAAATCATATCAGAGTGGGAGAAACTGATGATGTTGCCCAGACTCCATGAAAATATGACTGACATAATATCCATCTCAGTCCTGGAAACCAGAACAGGGTCATGTCCACAGAAATTTCTATTAACAGTGAGAAAGTCCAGATCACAATGATCAGACTGCATTCACTCAACAATCCAGATGTGAGCACTGAGGTTCATGAAGAAAGTGACATGGTCAGGACATTACTTCCACAGAACAGCACCCTGTCACCTAGGAAAACAGAAGAAGCAGGGAAGCCCCTCCAACTGACTCCAGCTGTTCATGCTGAAGCAGGGTATCACAAGAAAATCCCCCTTGCCCATTTTCCCATGAGGCAGATCATCAGACCTAGGAAAGTCATCTTTCCCTGATCCCCTGAAGACATCTGGGTGACAGGTACTGTGTATCCAAAGGTAATGTCACAGAGAGAGGTCAAAAGGAATCTGAACAGACATGTTTTGTTACCTTTCCCCAAGTTTATTGCTATTAGAATGTAACCTGTTGTTCCCTGCTTACACTTCCACAGTGCTCTCAGAAAAATAGAATTACCCTGTTTTCTTTTGTTCTTTATTCTTGACTTCTTTATCTCGGTAATCTCTTTTGCTAGATANCCACCACAAAATCTGTGTTTTGGTGAGAAAAAGTATGTTTTCTTCCTTACAGAACCAAGGAGGTTCTGTAAG
>LZPO01028448.1:1894-12565 GCA_001675575.1 Neotoma lepida | reverse complement strand
AGAGAGAGAGAGAGAGAAACTTACCATCAATGACTCCTCCCAAAATTGCAAATATCAAAGTGTGGGGGCATTTTGACATTAAAGATGATGAGTGATGAGATTAAAATAGAGTAAATATAGAGTAAGTCATAACAGTTTTCAATTAAAGCAGATGACAAAACACTTGATTAACCCAATATGCATAAAATACTATATACTCATACCTAATTGAGTGGTAGTTTGAGTGAAAATGGCCCCATAGGTTCATAGGGAATGGCACTATTGGGAGATGTGGCCTTGTTGGAGTAGGTATAGTGTTGTTGGAAGAAGTGTGTCACTGGGNGTGGGCTTTGAGGTCTCAGATGCTCACGCCAGGCCAGTATTCTAGTCTNTTCCTGCTACCTGCCAATCCAGATGTANAACTCTCNGCTCCTTCGCCAGCACCTTGTCTGCCTGCATGCTGCCATGCTTCCCGCCACGGCATGGACTAAACCTCTGTACTATAAGCATGCCCCATTAAATGTTTTCCTTTGTAAGAGTTGCAGTGGTCATGGTGTCTCTTCACAGCAATAGAAACCCTAACTAAGACAATGTGCAATGTAGCATAAGTTCACATTTATTAGAATCCTATTTGTCTGTTTTATTGAAGACAAGGTCCCACTCCAGCCCAGACAGGCCTGATCCCCATTCTGACCTCCGACTCACAGTAATCTTTGGCCTCAGACTCCAAAGTGCTGGGATTACAGGAGTGAGTCCTGTCCTGCCAGAATGCTGGTTCTTAAATCTCTCAGGTTTAAACCCTAGATTGTGTCAACAACAACAAGAAAAGTGAGAAGTGTGGTATTTGGGTTGAAAGTGGCAGAATAAAGGCCTCATTCAAGATTCCAGTATATTCAGGTAGAACATATACATGGCNTTTTACTGGATGTGGATGATTTCAAAGAAATGTTACATGCAATTAATTAGAGCTAACTTACAGAGAAAGGTGTGAACTAAGCTGATGAGCAAAGGGTTTACATAAGATCCACATNCACACTGAACTCTGGGCAATGGTGACCTTTCTGGGTCCAGATGCTGCCCCTTTGCTGCTGACTGATACCCTAAAATCCCTGCAATGGTACCTGACACCAAATGTGTATCCCTCCACCAGTAGCTATACAAATAAAGTAGTTCCTCCTTGCTCTGGCCCGTGGGCTCTCAGATACTTCAAAGTCATCTGGGAGGCAGACCCTCTCAAATCATCTCTCCCACCAACCCTTGGAGCTCACACCTATCACACTCCACAAGCCCAGACCATTAGCAGATGCTCTGCACGGAGCTTAGAAGTTCAAGTTGCTATTGAAGACCTGTCAAAGGGCTTGTCATGAGCTTTTNATTCATTGGGCCTNAGAGGACCCACTTGGAACTTTCTAGCCCAGCCCCTGGGATTTCCAGCCAGTATGTGCAAACGTAGTTAGGAAAAGATCATCTTTCCAGAAGTGTGGGTGGATTATCACTCAGAAGTAATGAGAGGACAGAAGTATGTTCAGGATCTAGAAAGGGTCCAGAATCTGAGATCCCTCTCTTGGGTCTAAATGCTTTTAGTTTGCAGACAGATGCATTGGGGACAACAAAGCCATCCTGTGTAGGATCAAGGCAGCAGGACCCAGACATGTCTCCATTCTGCCTCCTGCTCAGAACCCTTCCTAGTCAGCTGCCTCTGGGCTAAGAAATCACTGAGGCCCTGTTGAGAAGCCTCCACGGTGTTTGCTTTCTTCTGTTTGCTTTCACACCTTTCCTGCTTTGGGGGAAGTGATAGGATTCCAGGCTCAGAAGAGCCGGCTCCTGAGCTCCGCCGCTCCACGGAGGAGTGAAAGTAAACAGGAAGGCAAGAGCCTCACACAAGGCTTTGTAACCTGTATGTTAAATTATGTCAACAGGATGCTGAGAACAAGATTATGCAGGAAATTCCACAGCCGAATGATGAAACCTCCATGGAACCTGGCTGGAAGAGACNCCTGGATAGCATTTGCTTTGATCTAACCACCTATAAGGAAGATTTCAAAGAGAAAATATAAAATGAAAGGCAAATTTTAACATGAAATAATCCAATGAGTTAGATNATTGCTTCAGGGGCAGCTAGACTCAGGGTCCACCTTAATGGCTGAAATCAAGCTAGGGCTTCGAGAGAACAGACAAAACTTTTGAATCTGATTTTAGCNTTAGCTTTGGGGAAAGGTCTATGTGTTTGTCAGCACTATTTAGGATTCTTTTTCCATTTTCTAGAAAGGGACTGACTTCAGTCTCCAAAGTACATATCCAAGTTACTGAAGAACCATGAGGAGCAATAGCATTACAACCCTCCTTCCTGTGCACCTACTCCTGGGACACACTGCCATGTGGCAATGCTTACTCCCCCCACGGTCTTTCTCAGAGACATCAAAGGACACTGAATTAGGCTTAATAGTTTACGATCAGAATTTGTCTTTATGGAAACGCTGCTGGCTGCCTGTGTAATTTATGGAAATTAAGCACGTATACATCTCCATTGTGCTGGGACACAATATAAGACAATATCATGAGACAGACAGGACTAAACCTCATAATGGATCAAAAACACTGTGTGTTCAAACCCAGCACAGATCCTGCAGGGAGATGAAAAGTCTGCTTTAGATCACAGGGGCAGGGCCTACTTCAAGAATAAACTAGATTCATGCTTGCTACTGTTGTTTTGAGAGAAGCTAAATATTTCAGAGTGTTTCTTTTGTATTTTACCCTAAAGATCACAGGTGTGGGTTTTGTTTTATTTTTTCCCTACCTAGAGGGATTCTTTTCAGAATGTTGAGCTGATTTGCAAATAGAAAGGCAGGGCTGTAGTCCTAGTACATTAGGATAATTTTATTTATTTAAGTTTAAAAGTATAGCAATTTCTGCTAAGTACTGGGAAAGAACAAATCCTACTGATCCTTTTTTCCCATGCTTAAAACGTTGCTGGGTATGAACTTTGTAAGTGGGGACTTTTTGCTTCATCAAAATGGTGTCTGCTCCGGTAGATGTGTAAGAAAACTTTTTATTTACGTTTTTATTCAACACTTAAGTGTTGGGGACTCACTCCTCAGAATGTTTTAGATGTATGGAAAGGGCAATGGTAATAACCATGATANCTGGTAATAATACAAGCGGTTTTACTTACAGGCTCAACACGTGTTTTCAGAGGTTAATGTGAGTTTGCCTAGTTGATCAAAGTATCTTCCCTTCTCGGGAAATTCAGTTCAGCTTCCCCCTATGATATTTATTCTCGGGCTGTCACAGTTGGTCAGGGTCGCAATGGTTCTCCACAGCAATGAGTATCCTGTCACGAATCTAACAGAATTCAGCAGGTGCTCTTTGGCTTTCTCCAACTGTAAAGAAATTCCAGAGATATTCACACTTGTTGAGGGCTTGGCACAGTACTATACAAAAAAAATCGCAAATACTTAATGAATGGTTTAATTTTGTTAGCTAATGACACTGTGGATATACTATATACGAATTAATTTTACTTGAGGGAGAATATGGCTACATACCAAATAACTTCTATCCGGCTTTTAGAAAAATTGGCTTATATCATTAAGAAATACGGACCCCAGTGGTAAACGGGATCAGATGCATGATATTTATAGCTGCACAAATAAACACATTTCAAATTTTGTTTATTGGAGACTCTTACTAGTTTAGAACAAGAGCGATAGCTCTCCCGTTGAAATGGGAACCCTGCCATCTAGTGGCGACTTTCGATATTACGTCTTAGANCAATACCATCTCAAGAAAAATGTTGAGTCAGTTTAAGAATGAAGCGTTTTAGATTTTAGAACCGGAAAAGTCGAAGCAGGAGCACTAAAAATGTCTTTCCTGAGGCTCACCGTGAATAGTTACAATGTATCAAAATAGNTAGGCCTTNAAACAGGATATTATTCCTCAGTGTAAGCACACTTTATTTAAAAGGAATAACTTACTTTTAAATTATAAATTGCTGTTTATCCAGTTAAAACCTTTGTGACTTTGCACCTACTAATCTATGTCACAAATCCTGCATTCTTTCCTAGTTAATCATTTCTGTGCCTGCAGGCTAAATTTCAAAGGCTCCTACAAAAGACTTTATTTTTGGTTTTGGTTTTCTTTTATAAAAGAAAGCATCCAGAAGGAGGTAACAATATTCCCAGGAGTCTTCACGCTTCATTGAGTCTTGAACTTTTGGATTTGTTAAATAACAGTCGATTCAGTTACAAAGAATCACAACACTGGATTAAAATATATAATGCAAACCTGAATTTTAAAAAGACACTGATGAGTGGTGGTGACAAAATGTTATTTTACTTGGAAAAACAATGCAGATAGGGAAAATATCATTTCTTGTCATGTAAGAATATTATGTTTCGGTCCCAAGAAATGGCTCAATGTATAAAGGTGCTTGCTGGTAAATTTGATGACCTGTGTTCCAACCCTGGGACCCACACAGAGTAAGAAAACTGACCTCTTACAAATTCTCCTTACACACACACACACACAGAGAGAGAGAGAGAGAGAGAGAGAGAGAGAGAGAGAGAGAGAGAGAGAGAGAGAGAGAGAGAGAAGTGGAATTTTAAAAGTATGTTTAATCAGGAGTCTTTTACCCTCATTTCTTCAACAAATTCAAGTATGAGGGGTTGGGCATGGGGGATATGGCAATGAAAAGTGTATCCCTTCTTTCCAAAAGCACTAGATTGAAGACATATGAACAGACAGTAATGTATCCCACGGATGCTGCCGTAGTAACACGTACACATGGGTTAGTTCTACTGTGATATAGGGGAGGAACTGAGACACNCCCCCCCCGCTTCAATTTCATGCAAAAATGTAACTCTGGGGATGGAACCAAGACTAAGTAGGAATTCCATTTATTTTTTCCTTGCNGTATAAAATATTATGTTTTGGCCTAGAGAGATGGTTCATTGTGTAGAGGTACTGCTGGCAAGTCCAAAGACCTGAGCTCCACCCTAGGATGGAAAATATACATATATATACATATATATACACATATATGTATATACATATATATATATGTATGACTTCTGCAATGTTAGCCCTTCATACTGTTATTCTTTTCAGTTTATTCTTTCAAACATAGGTGCCAGCATCTATTCTGGGCAGGACAATATGTTACAAGAATTGGATATAGTTGATTGTCCAGAGAGGAATGAGAGTGGAGATTGCATTCTCTCTTCCGATAAATCAGTAATAATACATGGCTGCAGAATCTCGTGGCTAAAAGCTACTATGGACAGCCCTGAAGGGACCCTTCAACCTTGTGTCTGAGCCTGCAGCTTTAGAAAAGTCACAAAGTCATGGTGACATCCTGAAATGCAAGGAGTCCTGGCTATCATAGGGTGAGAACTATGTGTTCCTTTTTGGAGAGGAACTTGAAGAAGCCCAGAAGCATAGAGAATCCAATGGTTGGATACATATGTGTGAGTTTGTCTGACACTTGTGTGCAAATGTGAGATGAAACATTGGCCAAGTTGTTGCTGTAGTTCTGTTCTTTATATGTAATTCCCACCCAAGGACCTTTGAGTAAATCAGGGTATCCTTCATCATGTAATTGGATCTTATCCAATCAGTTAAAGGCCGTTAGGCATATGCAGACTGAGATCCCTCCAAAAAAATAGTTCTGCCTCCAGACTGTCTTTGGCCTCAAAACAGCAGCANGGACTTTTTCCCTGGCTCTCCACTGCTAGCACTGTCTGGCAGTCCTATGGAAATTCTATAAGTCTTCATTAAAATAAATGTGTCTGGGGCTGGAGAGATAGCTCAGAGATTAGGAGTACCGGCTGTTCTTCCAGAGGACCCAGGTTCAATTCCCAGCACTCATGTGGCAGGTGACAATTGTCACTCCAGTTCCAAGGGATCCTATGCCCTCTTCTAGCTTTTGCAGACACTAGGCACACATGTAGCACACAGACATACATGAAGGCAAAATACCCCCACATACAAAATAAAGAGTACAATTCTTTGGGGGCTGGAGGGGTGGCTCAGAAATTAAGAATGCATTTTTGCTCTTGCAGAGGACCTGGCCTCANTTACCAGCACTTACATTGGGCAGCTCTCTGNCATGCTNTCTCTCTCTTCCCTTCTCCACCTCTCTTGCTCACTCCTTTCTCCCCGTTGCTTTTCCCTACGGCAAGTACCACTTTCTTACCCTTTCCATCTCCTCTCATGACGTATCTAAAGAATCAGGCATCACTTTGTCTCTGCAATGAGAGTAGAACAAACTTGCCTCACAAGTAGGCTTTCAATCCACATGAAACAATAGAGCATCTGTAAAATATATGGAAAGTAAAAATGATGTAGGAACTGTCATTATTAAGCTATAGCTAAGGGATGCTGACAGGCAGAACAGGAAGCAAAGGGAAGTGATAATACTTAGGTATCTGAACTATCCTTTCCCCATCTTTCTCTGCCTTTGTAGATCGGCTTTCTCTAGGTAGTAATATGAATCCTTTACAAACTCGGAATGTCCAGCATGATGGTTACTTATTCAAAATGATGTAGGTGGGGTTTTGCAAACACAACAGTGAGGTCTGTATTTGGGACCTAAGTAACTTCAGTCTTGCAGTAAATGACACCAAATTAAGAAAATGGAGCAATGCCCTCATGGCATGCTTCCTGGCCTTGTTATACCTGCTTTTCAAAGCACAACTTCCTTTCTAGGGAGTCTAGAATGAATTCTGAAAAAGGAATCTCTGAAATTCTATAGTAGTTACTTGTTCTTCTGAAACAGCTCAAGCATTCATAAATCAANCTTATTCAGAGTGTTGATGGCAAAACTATGCTGAGTTCTGAAAAAAACACATCCCAAATCATAAAATTCTTTGCTCAAGTGAGAAAGTGTGTGTGTGTGTTTACTANCTATCTATAACACCACCTTTGTACAGGAACTGGGGCAATTTCTCTGGAAAATTAATGCTTACATAGCCATAATCTGAACATACTTCAAGCCAAATCATATTCCAAACAGTACTGCAATCATACCATGAATGTGAATCTGCAATAAAGAGTAACAGACTATTGATTCATATAATGACCTAGATGGAGCTCAAGTAGATTGTAAGTAAAAAAGCCAAGCCCAGAAACTATATGCTGCATGGTTCCATTCACATGGCATACTTAACATCACATAATTATAGAAATGGAGAATAGATTATTAGTTTCTAGCACTTGAAGTTGCCTTGGAACANCTTTTCTGGTTTAAACAAGGTGGTCCAGAGGCTCCAAGATTGCAACATGAAAAATAGAAGATATTGATTAGCTTACTTGTGATATTGATATGTAATACCAATATGCTTGCTTGATAAACATATAAAGGCTTGCAGAATTGTATGCAGGTAGATGGGAACATACAACTTAAAGATAAACATCATTAAAATCTTAAAGTTGGCACTTGCCTCCAAGCCTGAAAATCTGAATTTCGTCTGAATAACCCACATGGTAGAAGAAGAGAACTAATTTTTGCAAGTTGNCCTCTGACTTCTAGATGCAAATCATGGTACATGTGTGTTTGCATCTATACAATAAATAAGTAGTGAATATTGATGCAACCAATATTTGATATTATTATATTGAGTAGATGATGGATGATAATTGCTTTGGAATGATGAAAAGAAACAGAAAAAGTGACAACTAAATTTTGGGTTGCTGGAGAGATGAGTCAGCGGTTAAGATCACTTGCTACTTTTCCAGAAATCTAAATTTAGTTCTTATCCATTGGCCAGGGTGAGAGGGTCTTATATCAACCAGTAACTTCAGCTCCAGGATATTCAAACTCTCTCTGGTCTCTGTGGGCACCCACCCTCACACACATGACACACAGACAGACATAAATAAAATTTTTTAAATTATACATTTTTCTTCCGCATTTGAAAGACAAAAATATACCTATTCTTTAGAAATTAAGATAGAGTAACCAAATACATTATTAATTTATAACTAAGAAATATTATTAAAAACAACAAAATCTTTTGAACTTTTGTTTTATGAAGGAAATAGGCTTATTTTCTAAGCCTATTTATTGTCTATTTGTGTTGTTTCAATCATAAACTTATTACATTGAACTTCAATCAAAACTTATTAGAATTATTGAAATCTTAAAACTATGATAAATATACATGAAATTAACTATGTAATCTCATGAATTTGGAGCCAGTCACGGCAATTCCACAGCCTAGACTTAAAAAAAAAATAAACACAGATGGAAGAATTATAAAGGCATGGTGATGGTCCATAGACTCTTGGGAAAGGTACAGAATGAATAGAATTAATCTAAACATAAATACACGGAGAATTAGGTGAATGAGAACTCATTCATAACATTGAAAGACATGAAGCCAGGAAAATGTCCACAAAGAGCATCAATATATCAGGAAAGTAATAATAGGATAATAGCATAGAGGTATGTATTTTGTAGGTTTTGAATAAAGGTATAGTACATATATACATACATATATATGTATATATATACATATTGTGGTATTCATGTAAAAGAAAAATACTTGAAGGAAATAACGGTTTAACGACATGTATGTATTACAATATACTTNTGTATTTTGTACTGAATTTTGCAGAATTTCTTAATTCTTTTAATCATAAAAATAAGCTGTATTTTTAAACAATGAATCAATAAATCTCAGTAAAGATAGAGTATGGAAGATGAAGTTGGTTCAACTTGGCCTAGTGGTGATTTCACTGGTATACTGACAGGAATTACATCTTATGGTACCTCTGCAGTGGAACCAGCATAGCAGTATGTGGTGAGTGTTTGTTAAATCCAATCCATAAGCTCTTCTGTGTATGGAGTGCTTAAAAACCACACAGCTAAAGGCCATAGTTCCTTGAATGACAGTCATCTGAGTAGATGCATCAGTGCTGTGGCTCAGCTGTAAGGGAGCATTGGATTCTACAAAGCAGAAGGAAATAGTTTTCATGTATTCTGAAAAATGTATTTTTGTATGAGACATTCATTTCTGGTGAAGCAGACAGCATCTTAACCACAGGCAATTGCTGGGGCAGTGTGTTAGTCTGTTGAATGTGTATAATAACATCAATGATGTGTGATAGGGCAGGGCAAACTTGAATCATAAAAAGCTCCAGGAAAAATATAATCAAAGCAAAGTGACAGTACCCTGGAGGTACTCTACAACAAAACAAGAAATGTCAAGTTCACTGAGAGGCACATATTCTCGAGGCCCTACTGGGGAAACTAAAGTGGTCTAATTTCAAAAGTAAAACACGGTACCATGACATCTCTTACGTTCCTGAGTCAGAATTGTACTTTGACCAGCCAAGAGAAATGTCATATCCTTGATAATGGTGATATTTGGCAAGCATGGACAATTGTGGTTCCTTATTTTGGATAAAGCCAAAGCCAAATACACTTGTTTAACATGATTCTTCAACTGTGATTTAGAGCTGAAATGTTTCAAATTTTACCCCTTCGTCCATACCACATATTTCTTCTGTCTTTAGAGACCAAAGTAAATTTTAAGACCNAAACCAAGCAACAAATTCAAAGAATGAGGCAATAGATTTCACCTTTGTTTTATTTTTTATTTTTTTNGAAGGCAGGATCTTGCTACGTAGTCCAGCTAGCCCTAAATTCATTATGTGGCTAGGCTCAAAACTGTTGTGATCTTCCTACCCCAGCCTCTTGAGAGCTGGAATTACAGACATGTACCACCACACTCACCTGAAATAACTTCTTGGTGGACTGATTTTCACAATGAGCTCACAAAGTGAGTTCAGAAACAACTGAGATTATAACTACTGGACTTATTCTCCTTATTCCCAGATTTTGTATATGTTCCCTCATTACATTTTTTAACTCATTATCTGCTGGACACATCCCTCTTCTTAACATAATTTGGAAAAGATACCTTATGGTGTGTAACGTACCTTATCTTGAAAAATAGTCATGTGTTGTTTAAGTTTGTTGGAAGTGAGCTCCAGGAGCAATGAGGGCTCCTCTGTTCCAGACTCTGGAAGGTTTATTTCACTGCCTCCAAAACCCCTTGCCTGGGAATTGGTTGTAACCCCGACTCTAACTAGGAGAGGAAAGAGAAATGAAACAGACTGAGTGAAAGCATTGTACTCTCAAAAACAGCTAGAAGGTAAGTCATTGCCAATAGACGTCACTGCTGTTTATCCCCTGATGTAAAAGTGCCTGCTGTGGAAACAGGGAGCTAGAGTTTCAGACACGGAAGTCCATCCACAAAAAGGATGGACAACACTCTGAAACTCAATAAAGAACTCNGTATAACTGGACTGACTCAGTTTCTTCAGCTGATTTGATGATGTTATCTACCTGCTCCTATTTGTTCTCTTACTTGGCAGCCTCTTTGAGGCTTCACCTAGGACTCTCCAGGAGGAACTGCTTCAGTGAGTGCCAGGAGCCAAAACCTGTATTGACTATAATTAAGCTATTTTAGCCCAGGTAATTTTCCCTTTCTGTTTCCTGAGTAACAGGTTTCTCGCTATGTGGCCTTAAGCAATGGTCTGGTACTTTCCTTATCTTTTGTCAGTTAGGGACATCCACTATCCTGACCTTCCTGAGAAAACATCTTGCAGTCAGGTTACCTAGCAACCTAATTGCCCTGACCCACGCCCCCAAGCACAACCTCCCGCTATATAATCAATTGGTGAAAA
>LZPO01028446.1:21667-32513 GCA_001675575.1 Neotoma lepida | reverse complement strand
TATATTTGATCAGCTTTACTGGCCTTCAGAGTGGCCAAATATGGATTTTTACACATGCTGTATAGAAAATATCTTAAGCCACCTTATTTCCTCTGAAGACATGTGTGCATGACATATCCAAGTATCTNAACTTTGAAATTTAGCAGGATAATAATTCTGTTTTCAGGAATAGATTCTATGTTTAATAATGCAGTGTAAAGGTCACAGTTTCAGATGTGAAGTCACAGAATGTTCAGTCTAAACCCTTGACAAGTTTGACCTTTCAGGAAAAATCTACATCCACATGGCCATGCNTGGGCTGTGGAAAATATGTCTTCACTCATTTTCCAATTGTTTAATAATCCTTAAGTTCTTAGCTTACTCTTATANAAAATGTTCTAACACTATATACTTTGAAATGTACCTATTGCAAAAAGAAAATGTTGCTGATAGAATTGTTTATTTTTCAGCCCTCCTTGTTTCCACAATTTGGTAATGCAATGATGAAAAAAATTAACAAAAACAGTAGGTGTTTCCTCTTCTTATGTGTTCATCTTCGCATCATGTTGGCATTGCTTAGCCTTGAGACAACACTGACAGAGCTTCCAGTAGGTCCTCTTTTCATGGTCCTGGGCTCGAATAAGCCAGACCAGACTCAGAGACCATACACTTATGGTAGAGGTATGTGCTGGCTAGTTTTATGTCAACTTAACACAAGCTAGAGTCATCGGAGAGGATGGGGTCTCAATTGAGAATGTAGCAGTATAAGGATGGGCTATAAGCAAATCTGTAAAGCATTTTCTTAATTAGTGATTGACGGTGGATGGCCCATCTCATTGTGGGTGGTGTCACCCTATACTGATGGTCCTGGATTCTATAAGAAAGCTATCTGAGCAAGCTACAAAGAGCAAGCCAGTAATCTGCACCTCTTCATGNCCTCTGTATCAATTCCTACCTCTAGGTTCATGCTCTGCTTAAGTTCCTGTCCTAAATTTCTTTGATGATGAACAGTGATGCAGAAGTATAAGCCACATAAGTTCTTTCCAACTCCATTTGTTCTTGGCAATGGTGTTCCATCCTAACAATATTACCTCTAACTAAGACAAAGTACAAAATGAAAAGTCTGTGATGAAGAAGTGAAGATGAGAATAAGGTCTTCCAAGTACAAGAAAACATAGTTTTAAAAAATGTCTGGACCTGGTGAGATAGCTTGGTGAGTAAAGATGCCTGCCACCAAGTCTGATTACCTGAATTCCATCCCCAGGNCCCTCATGGTAGATGGAAAGAACCACATTTTTCCAATGACTTGCACTGATGTATCATGCAAGAACACACATGCTTGCATGCACACACACATACATACACCTATAAAATAAACAAATTGTCCTAGTTAGAGTTAATACCACTGTGATGAAACACTATGACAAAAAAATTAGGAAGAAAAGAGTTTATTTGGATTATGCTTCCACATTACTGTTCATCATTAATGGAAGTCAGGACAGGAACTTACACAGGGTAGGAACATGGAGGTATAAGCTGACTCGAAGGCCATGGAGGGGTGCTGCTTACTGGCTTGCTCATAATGGTTTGCTGAGCCTGCATTTTTATATAACCTGGTACCACCAGCTCAGGGAAGAAACCACCTACAANAAAATGCTCTAAAGGCTTGGCTACAGCCCGATCTTATGAAGGAAGTTTTCCAGTCAAGGTTCCCTCCTGTGAGATGACTATAGCATTTCTCAAGTTAACATAAAACCACTCAGCACATATAAATAATATAGTATTAAATTTTTAAGAAGAAAGTTCNAATGTCAGAAAGCTTGGAGATTAACANNGAAGTGAAGCAAAGGACCAATTCCATCAAGAAGACACAATTCAGAGCAAGTCCATGTGCACAAGCATTTTCAGGACCAAAGAGCCAGACTACAGTTAGCACAGAGCTCAGAAAGGCTTTCTGCAGCCTATGGGTTNCCTAGTCAGCTCTCCTATATGACCTTCTGGCCACCAGAGATTTCTCTCATCACTCAGCAGTATGAATTTCTTGTTGGAGGAAAGGAAGTTTTTCGCTTTCTTCACTGACTCATTGTGGAAACTCACGACTCTCTGAACTCTAGAGTTCCCACACCTTTCCAGCTGCATGTGCCCCATTGCTTTCATCTCATGAATCAGGTCATCAACACACTGGGCAGTTGCTTCTCCACCACAGCTCTCAATCCCTGCATTAAAAAGAACGTTTTAACAATGTACAGGAGATGAGTGTGTCCTACATGGAAGCCCTAGCTGCAGGAGAGTCCTCAAAAGGGACACTTTCTACTTCCTATGTGGCATTTCACTTACTATGTGAGTAAAGACCTATATGGAAAATAAAAGAATAAAAATTTTAAAATTACATAAAATAACAAGATACTGCATGGTACTGAGAACAATAAAGGAATAAAATGTGAAGTTGGTCTATTTGTGCTTTTCTGAACCACACAACATTTTCTAAAGCTCTATCTTTAAACAATAAGTCTGTGGAAATGACTGGATTAATGATATATTTCATACATAAAAGTAAAGCCTCANCTACTGCATATTATACCAAAGTGCTGAAATAGATTTGAGATTCTAAACTAAAGAAGTAATACACAAAACACCAGGGGGAAACCGGGCAAATGTCAAANGCAGAACATTATCAAGAACCCAACTCCATAATAAAAACAAATATTCTATTTTGCTACTGCAAAAGTCTGTGCTCCAAGGGGAAGCTTAAAACCTTGGAATTCAACCAGCATAAAAATCTCTACAACACCCTCTCATAGTTACACTTGAGCTGTGTTTCAAAGACATCCTGGGAAAATTACAGCCTGGATTGAAGTCCTGGTTCAAGGTCCAGGAGCACTAAAAGCCATCTTTTCCTCCTCTAAAATCACAAATTAGTTATCCAATACTGTCCATGGAAAGTCTAACCAAATGCCTGCTACCACACCTCTTCTGGGTGGAATAGGTATTCAATTTACCTAGCCTTCTCAGAAGTATGCATAGTTAGAAAGGCTTTTTAATTATAGACTTAATAGCACTCTACTTTCTCCNGTAAGTNACTTAGAAGTAGNAATTGATTTATTTTTCCCAAACTTCANAAAGAAGCTTAGGTGCGGTGGCAGTAAGATCACTGAAGGGACACTAGGGAGGAGACCATGAATCTACTAGGTGGTGACTTATGCAGGCTCACCATGGAGAATTAGAATGACAACAGCATCCATGAAGTCCTTCTGAAAATCCAAGGGTTAGGAAATGTGAATGCACTTGAGACAGAATCTTAACTGATCTTATGTTTGAAACTTCAAATAACTCAGCAATAAACAGAGGAGCAACTCCAGGTGCTTTCCTCAAAATCCTCACAAAGCATAGACTTGACAAATGTCGTCAGTTAGTAAAACAGTTTTTTGCTGGCCATGACAAGACCTTTGCACACATGAACTCAGGAATAAGAGCTGTTCAAGATCAAGCCAGAAAAATTGCTGGGGGATGTCTTTCTGTATGCTGCGAATATATGTTGTTCCCATTGGTTAATAAATAAACTGCTTTGGCCTATGGCAAGGTAGGTTAGAGGCAGGCCAGAAATCTAAGAAGAGAGACAGTAAAGAAAAAGGTGGAGTCTGGAGAGATGCCAGCCTGCTGCCCAAGGAGCAAAATGCCAGCAGACCGGTAAAGTCACTGAACACGTGGCAAAAACATAGATTAATAGAAATGGGTTAATTTAAGATNTAANAGCTAGCTAGCAAGAGGTTTGCCATAGNCCATACAGTTTGTAAATAGTATTAAGCCTCCGAGTGATTATTTTATAAGCGGCCATGGGACTATGGAGCCAGGCGGGACCAGAGAAAAGTAAGCCAGTTGGGATTGGAGAAAACTTTCAACTACAGCATTGTTGGTAAAGGACTCGTGAAATCCTACTCCTATCTGAGGCACTACTGACANTCAATGGCTCCTGGAAGAGGGAAAGTCAGTTTTCTTCAGGGATGCATCCCCAGGAAGGCTATCCATCCTCCAGTGGATGTCTCTATACCCATGCACATTGGTGGCATAAAGTAAACTCAGTGGATTTAAAAATGAGTACATGAAATTGGGAGAGAAAAATAATAGGAACATAGAGGNGAAATTAGATGTAAACAGTGGGTGGATTTGATCAAAACATTATGTGCATAAAAATTCTCAAACAATAATATTATAACTGTTNAAATGTCACAGATTTGATCTTTATCTGCTCTATATTGCTCTCATCTCTCTTGGGTTAGTGAGATGAGCAGGGACTTTCTTNTCTAGGCGACAGGAATGAAAGAGAGTCTAAGAACCAAGTGTGCAATCATTAAACCAGACATGGACATGGTGTCCCTTTATCTCCACTTATGAAAGTGTGTGGTAATGTACAAAATAAAGTAAAAGGAGTAGATAATAAAGTCTCCTGGAGTAACTGGCATGATTATAGCAATAAAGGACATGAATGATACAAATGTTCTTCATGGAGCAGGGAATCTTAGCAAAAATATAGATGCATGTAAGTCAAACACACACAGTGTGAGCAATTGCATTAAGACCACTGAAACACTAGAGAATGATCACAGTGAGTGCACAGAACATTGGAAAGAAAGGGCTTTCTGTACAAAGGCCAAGCAAACTGGCCTGCTTCCCAAATCTGACTTTCTTCCTATGTCTGTGAGTAAATTTCTGTTAGAATACAGGAAATCTACTGCTGATATCACATCCCTTTCCAGCTCTGACTTCTGCCCCTAGATCATCCTGCAACATCAAACATATAATGAGATATTTTGAGAGAAATGTCCATCACCACTGGTTTTGACAACACCTGTGTCTGAAGGCTGTTGTCACACAAAGACAGCTGAGCTGGCTTTACTTTGGATCCCANNGTTGTTAGTNGAACCANGAATACAATATTTCTTTTGTTATTCATTCACAGGAAAAAACAGCCAAAGGGAGCTTGATGGTCAATTTCCCCACTTGCTTTCCACCTCTCTGATGCACTGTCTTTTGCTGATAATAGAGAAAAGATAATAGAGAAAAGGCTAAACTTAGAACTTGTGACACAGAAGCCATTTACCCAAATGTTGGCATTTGGGCATCTTGCTGCACAAAACCTTAGATAATGGACTTTACCCTTCAAAAATCAGCTCAAAGGGATTATTCTTTTACTTTCTTATGCAGGTGAACTAAGCCTTCTGTTTGAGTTATGCCATGTACAATAGTAAGATAAATATGCTTTTTGCACATAAGCTGTACATGTCTGAGTTTCCTTTATGGTATTTAAGTGAGATTTTTTTTAATGAGGTGTTAATGTCCATTGTTATGAAGAATATAAAGCAATGTCTCAAAATTTTAATGTCTCTGATCTGGAGTTCAATGGAAGAGGGGTTGCCTTAGTGGAGTCTGGCCTGGGTTCAATCCACAGCTCTGGAAAAACAGGATACTACTTAAGAATGACTGAGGCTTTTTTTATGTTTCCTCTCATGGTAAAGAAACTAAGGTTTTTCCCAAATAAATCAGGAAATATTAATGAAATAAAGAGCTAGCTGAAACGTAACTAAATACATGGTTTTCTCTCTCTCTCTCTCTCTCTCTCTCTCTCTCTCTCTCTCTCTCACACACTGACACACACACACACATACACACACACACAAATCCACATGAAATAGGAAGGGGACTAATAGCTAATGAGTAGAAGGTTGTCAATGGGACTTGCAGAGGGATGAAAAAATGCAATAGAAACAAGAATGTGATGACTCTACATTGTGTTCAAGTAAGAAACTGACAAAAATAAATATTAAAAACTAAATAAAAGAAAAAACAAAGTACCATTAAAATTCATTCTGCTCTCATCTCCTCATGCCAAGTTTCATGAATTCTCCCTCAAACATCAAGACAATATTCCAGCATAGCTGTATCAATTCTATCATTCCTTCCCCTTCTTACATCACACCAGGAATCCATTCTCTGTTTTTCAAACCAGCTTCTCTGGTCATAGATTTCCTTGGACCCTTTATTGATTTCAATAAACATGTCTCCTAGGCTAAAGGTCTCTTCACATCATGACTGCAACATTTTAATGTGTGAACATTTCATTTCCTCTGTCACAAAACCTCCTAATGCCCTTCTAGATGATTTTTGCTTCTCTGAATTCCCCAGACTGCAGCTCTTTGTAAGAGTTAGTTGAGACTCCATAAATAGAAGCCCTTGCATATCTATGCTCATTTGACTTTGAAAGACCCAGTTAAGTTGAAAAAAAAATCAACTTCTCAATTCTAACAACACATGCTTAAAAAGTTCCCATAATCCCATTAGCACTCAGTCTTCACTTGAAAATGTGGTGAAGTGTTGTTGAATACCCCAGGATAGGAGCTNTACACAGATAAGCATTTTTACAAATGATTTTCAAAATTGCTTTGCATAANTCCTAGAGTAGAGTGCATTCCTCGGTCACACACTCTAGGGCCTGCTCTGTTTCCCACTCTGTCACTGTGGTGACTTGGCCAGTACCACAAACTGCCACACATGCTTCTGTAAAGGGAACAAAACAACCTCAACTACATATTAGGGCTCCTGAGGATGATAAGGATGAAAAATAATGTTTAACAAATAGAAAATATACAATACATATTAGCTTTTACAATCATATCTGTGTTTCATTATTAAGCTTCATATCATGAAACTACATTCTTGAGTCAGAATAGGTCAAACTGGTTTCACTCACATCCTGAATAAAAATAGAACAGTGTAAATGTCTGCAAAGCATTCGTTAAAAACACTGATTATCATTTGTAAGTTTACAAATTTCCTTTTCTCTGAAAAGGAAATAGAATTTACAAACTGAAGTGAAGTGAATATTGTATTTTGTGACTTTGACACTTTAAAATCTGAAAGCCTGAGAGTGGTTGTTTNCATCAAGGAAAACAACTTTAGTTATACAATCAAGTAATGGATTCAAAGAGATTTATTTTGGAATAAATATGTATTGGTGGTGCAAAAAAAATCACCATACTATTAATAAAATAGTTGTCTTATTGCAGCCTGTTATTGCATTGTTATTTTTCCAGTCAAATAATTCGTGATATTTAATTCAAATGCCTTTGTAGGAAAATAGACAAATAAGCAGGTATATGAATTAGAATCTTAATGCTGTGATATCGGTTGTAAGAAGAAATAATCTCCATATTCATAGCCATCATGCCACATATCTTATTGAATAGAACTCCCATGATCCATTGCTGACAAAGGGTGTGATTCTATTTCTTTATAAGGAAAAAGAAACATAAATGAACCAATGTTTCTAGTAGGAGCATAACACTACATTATGTACTTCCTATTTAACTAGCATGAGAAGTGCAGGAGAAAATGAAGGAAACATTCAAATTGTTGTTTTCCTTAATTCATTTGTGGCTAGCAATTAAAGACAAGGTGGCTTTAAATAAAAAAATTCAGAGAAGGTAGATGCATGTCAGTGTAGAACATTTGCCTAGCATATGAAAGCTCTGGGTTCAATCTCCAGCAACACAATACAAAAGAAAAAACAAACAAACAAAAAACAAACAAACAATGGGCTCTTTTAGGGATTTCTTTACTTAAGTTGAATGGAATTAATTATCAACAATTTGTTCAACTCTTGCTGTTTACCACAAATAAGCATTACAGAGGCATAGTCAAAGAATATCCTTAATATAAAATGTCAGTTCCAGAATATTTTAGGCGTAGCCTAGTATTCCAAATTCCAAACTTGCAGAAGTCAAAATTCTTATGTTATGGTGACATCCNACATTTCCAACCCATAAATCTTGGGGCCACTGCCCCCCAACCCCATCCCCTAATTTTAGTACTGAGAACCAAACCTAGTTCCACTGCTGTGCACAGAGCTACTTGGAGTCATTTTTTATCCTCTCTTTCACCCAGTCCNGTATTAATTATATAATTAATACTCAAAATACATAAACATATGCCATCTGATGGACATTCATCTTGATGTAACAATGCATTGANTTTGTAACAAATACCAGGGTCAATTGCAAGCTACTTTTCACATTCCTCTGTTGTAAAGGACAGTTGACAGTGTTGGTTCATAGGATTATCAGGGATACGAATGGTAAGTTTTTGAAAAAANTATTGCACATACTTGTTTACTATTATTTCTTCAGTTCTGTGTTGTATGGTCTCATACATTGAGTTTAAATTTTGTTAATGAATTCAACACTTAGAAAAACACATTATTTCTAATTCTGGTCCTAAGCCCAACTGTAACAGAGCTTAACAGATAAGCAGAGAACAAATATGTCAGTGGTTGGAGTGTTTCTCTAATTATTCTATTTNTCTTTCTTCCAATTGACATGACTTAAATGGAATAGGAGATGGTTATAGTACAAGTCAGTTCTTTATACATAGATTGTCAGATGATACATTGTTTCCACACTAAAATATGAAGTTTAAGAAAAATGAGCAGAAGTTTTACAAAATTGATAGTCTCCATACGCCAAAGGAACACCTGCCAGCAAGTCTGGCCTCACCAGTTTGCATGATAGTTACTTCAATCTGAAATAACAAATAGAAAATAAATTTCATATTTTTATTTACTTTTGAGATGATAAAATATAGAAAAGGGTTTTAAAGTATATGACCCAAACTTCTACTAATTTATTTATGGGGGAAAAAATAAAGGCCATTGGGTCAAATGCCATGCCTAACATTTCACAGTTTGTATGAACAGATTTGAACACTTGGTGTTCACAACTAGTGATCTTCCAATGCATGTATAATATCTTATGCCTTGAAGTCTAAATTCAAATTGTTGCTTGTGCTTTTCTTAGAATTTTTATCATAAATGNATGCCAAANTTGACCAATTTCTGCATCTATTGAGTATATAATACAGTATTATCTTTTATTCTATCAAAGTGATATATTACATTATATTTTAGATATAAATCCCTTTGGACATANTGCATAATCCCACTGATATACTATTGAATTGTAGTTAATATTTTATTGAGGACTTCTGTTTTTATGTTCTTCAACGATATATTGGAAACTATNACCCTTTTGTTTATGAGATAATAAAGCTCTTTAATGTTTTATTTTAATTAATGTATAAACACAAATTATGGGTGCTCAAATATTTGATTTTGCCACCATAACTTTTTACTGTTTNTCAATGTCATGGACTGTATTTCCTCCCTTTTTCCTAAATAAAATCTTAACTAGTGATTTTCTACTCCATGTTTGCTGGCAAGTNTGAAAACCAATAATATGTGCCTAGACTGATATCTGAATCACAAATCGAGTTGATGAATTGGTTTTATAATTGATAGTTTTATCTGATACATATTCACTGTCCTAAGACTTGGTCATAAGAGACCTAAGTTCTGTGCAATATCATTTATCAACCTTGTCATTTCTATTCTTCACTCCATTTGTATTGCATTCTTCATTTCATCATTAATCAAGCTATTTTTAGTCACAATATCAAATAAGCACTGCAATGTGAAAGTCTGAGTCTGTGCAATTTTGAAATCTGACAGAAATATATGTAGCAGTAGACCAATAGTAGAGTCTGTTCACAAAATGAGTATCAAATTGCATGCTCAAAACAGCTTGCCTGTTGAGATTTCTTTCTCTCATTCAGCCAAAAGCCTGTATTGACACTTGCCTTGAGCAAGGCAGCTCCTGTGTCAGGGGAACTTTAATCTGGGGTGGATAGATGCAGAAAGGCTGTGTGAAATGAAGTCACTCTCATGGGACTCAAGGTCTGCTGAAGTCTAAGCTCTAGGCTAGCTTTAGTCTGAAATGCATGTCAAAAGCAATGGAATGTATTTTTATTGAATGTCACCAGACACAAAAATCCTCTGTACTTATGTGAGTGGTCTGGACATTTATCCACACAGAGGTCTAAGTAGCTCTCAAATGTCTTGCTATATTTTATTAGAACCATTGGATAGGAATGAAAGTACTTAATATTGAACTAGCAGGCTAGAGCCAAAATTTCTAAAGCCATGCTATTCATAGTGATAGGTACATACTGACATTGCATTCAAGCAAGTAGAATTGATCTTTGTATAATGCCACTGTTAGTTAAATAGTGGGGATATATCACTGAAAATGTAAAATCTAAGATAGAGACCAACTTCTAATGGGATTATAAGTATTCCAACCATTGTTTACCAAACATGAATATGAATGTGCTTTCTTCCAACCACGTTTATTTGCAGGGAAACTGATNGAAATAGTTCTTCTGCAATGTATCCAGGAGGCAATGCAGACCCCATTCCACATAAGGCTATTGCACAAATACTCGTGCTTCCATTGATACTTGAAGGTTAATGGAAATAATGTTTATTGACAGCTGCAAGAAGGGGTTGACAAATGGTTCATTTCAATATGTGAGTAACTCTAAATGCTCTTCTGCAACAGTATAAGGGACAGAATGTGGACATTCTACCTATGGATAGAGCATTGGGTCAAGTGAAGTAATCATTGGCTGAGATAAGGTATACTGTTGCACAGTGGCAGTAAGCAGTTAAACAGATTGTTTAGGACTTTAGCCTTCTCTTCTAGTTACCTGTACAATAAGTTCTGTAACAGAGGACACATGGTATGAATGTTGAAGGCTACACTAATCTTAACTACATTGAATCCTTCTCACCAAATAATTAAGATACAGTTTCTTCTCACATTGATGAGTTAACAAAGGAGACTAGTACTGAGCCTCCAACATGCAGCTCTTCCTGAGGCCATTGCCAGTTTCCCATTGTCAAGAGAGATTTATCAGATCATTTGTACCTGACAGAGGTGATCCATCAATTCTCAGTAGAATGGATGCATTCTGAAGATAC
>LZPO01028444.1:22326-32587 GCA_001675575.1 Neotoma lepida | reverse complement strand
ATGGGAATATTACAATCTCCCAAAGATGCTCCAAAGTATTTTCTTGTCACTTACAACCCATCCAAGGGTGGATGCTATTTGATCTAATTACTAATAGATTAGTTTTCCCTGTTTTAAACTTTGTATAAATAGAATCATGCAGAATTTATTCTTTGTAGTCTGGCTTCCTTTACACCTTTCTGTTTGTGACATTCATCCATGTTGTATGCTATTTTTCTTGGAAGTGTAGTATTCCATTTTATTAACAGTCTACAGTGGGTACCCCTGATACTGTGGTGGATGTCTGGTTGTGCCTAGATTGTCATTGTAAATAGTACTACATGACTATATTTGTTCATGGCTTTTGGTGAATGACTATCAACATATATTTATATGTTCTAAATAATTTAGTTATGAGATCATTACTGAGTATTCTTAGTTCTATCATTAGCGGGTAAAAGTTCAGGGGACCACCATTGTATATTTGGTCTACTGTTGACCTACATGTTGTTGTGTAGAATGTAACTACTATACAGCTCTGTAAACATATGCATGCATATATGTGTGTATATACACTTATGTGTGTACATTTCTGTTGTATTTGCTTAGAAGTAAAATTGCTAGATTATATTTTTAAGGCAGTACCAAAGCAGTTGTACCAATCATGCTTCCAGCAGGAAAGTAGGAAAGTTCCAATTGTCCCATGTTCTTTCTTTTCACTGCTAGTTATGATAGGTGCTTAGCCTCTTGCTCATTTTTATAATAGGTTTGCCTGTCTTCTTACTGGTTTGTAGGAAATTCAGTAAACATTTTTTCCTTCCCATAGCTTCTAGTCTCCCTATTTTCAGATTAACCCTTTGAAAATACTAACATTGTATACAGTATTGTGGAGGATATCTTATTGCTAGCCATATTGAAGTTGGGTCACATTGATCAAAATCATCTGCAAAGAACCCTTGAGATATTGGTTATATAGGGTGGGATAGGATCTCTTCAAGTTATTGGCATATGAAAACTGATATCTTTGGGACACATCAAAATAAAAATGTTAAGTGTTTGCTGTGTGTCATGTGGTGTTTTAGACATTCCACATAGGCTGCCCCACTTATTCCTAAAGAAATCTGGCCAGTTAAGTGCTATTATTACTCCATATTCAAGCAATAAGTAAATAAATAAATAAATAAATAACTCAAAGAAGTTTTATAAATGCTCAAGGTCACAAGCCTGGGATTCAGCCTTGCAGAGTTTGTGCTATTCATGCTATTCTGTGGTATTAACTGCACAGAGCCACATTTCCCAAGTATTATTCTATTATGGTGCCAGTTCCTAATAAGTGCTCAGTAAATACCTCTTGAAGGAAAGGATTCAACAGTGTGTGTTAGACAGAGCCTTTACTGAGTAGGGAAGTTTGTCCTGGCAATGAGATGCTGGTATGAGAAGCAGTTGCATTCCATACTACTGTATCTCTGTCAACAATAATACATGTCACTGAGGAGACAGTGAACATGTGGAGTGAAAGAATCAGTGTACAGATAGTGGACTCTGCTTAGCAGATGTGGGAACTCAGCAGCCACTTTAGGGATCAAGGCTGAGGCAAGCAGTTGGTGTTATAGGGGTGGCCTGGGAACATTCAGTCCAGCTAGAGTATCCTGGTTGTAAAGCAACAGAGCAGCTAAGCTTGTGGTCAAAGAACAGGGTCCTTTGTCAGCAGGAGAGGCCATTCTAGTTATTGACAGTCAAATTAGAAGAGGTGTCAGCAGGTATGCAGGGCTAGCAGGAATCAAGGTCAAGTAAGTAAAGGTTATGAGGTTTCAGGCAGTAATGTTCAGGGTGGCTGGAGAGAGCCAGGAGTACCATTGCCAGCCTGGACTCCTCTCCTGAATGAGACCCTTCTTCTTGATAGTTTGTAGTACCTAGGAGGAACATATTAAACTCAGGAGGAGACTTAGCTCAGGTTGAACCAAAAGAAGCTCCTTTGCATGTCTTGTCCAACTCTTCATTTGACAGGTGAGGAAATTAAAACTCCAATGAGAGGTTATTCAGTAATTAGCAGAGCTAGCATTAGAACCAGGTACCACAGAGTTTTTCCCACTTCCTCATGTTATGTCAAAAATTAAGAGTGTTGGGAATTGTGGTACTGATAAGGAGGGAAGATGGAAGGAAAGCCTTTAAGAGGTAAGATTGGGTCTAATATGGGAGAGGAGAGGGTATGCAGGCTAGAGAACAGGCTAAGCTGGGATTTGGATAAGGAAGCTACTTAGAAAATATCCATTGTCTAGATATCTTTTTCAGTCTTATTAAAATATGACTTTAGAGAAGTGCAACATGCTAGAGAATGGACAAAAGAACTGAGTAAGAAGGGTTGTACCTTGGCTGTGCCTAGACTTACCTGAGGCTTTAGGACTTCTCTTTTTGCAGAGCCCGGGAAGATTTAGGACTCGAGATCCACAAAAGGGACTCCTGAGGTGCTCCTCTGTCAATACCCACAGCTTTCTGTACCAATGCTGACCTGGGGACCAGCTTCTAGGGATTCTCATACGTAAACAGTGACATCATAGTGCACCTGGTCTCAGTGGGCTACAGGTGGTATTCTAAGGATTTCTCTGTGTTTGCCCATTGAAACTTCATAGTAATTGCAGAGTAAGTGTTATATCTGAAAGATGAGGAAACNGAGTCTCAGATATAATGTCTTTTCCCTTAGAGGTATATATGCAGAGGCAGAATGTGTGAGCCAGCTTGAGGATTTGGCATCAGTAGGATGTGTAGGAGCTTCTGGAACTCAGCTTCTGACCATTTGGTTCCTGGATTTCACTCTGTTGAAGTAGCTGCCCTGGTGCTTCAGGGAGGGTCCTGCTGCCCTGTGTGGTTTTTTTTTTATAGATTAACCCCTGCCTTGTGTCAAAACAAGTCAAGTAGGAAAAATAAACCAACATTTCATGACTTCTGGCAGAAAAAGCCGCAAAGCTTTTCAAGTAGAAGTAAGACCATCCAGAATCTCTGGCTCTTTCCTTCTAAGGGGCACAAAGACTTAACCTTACCTGTGGGGGCACTGGGATCTGGCCCTCATGTTGCTGTTTCTCCAATGGTCACTGTCTCTGACCCCCCTTACACCTGTTTAATATAGTGGCTGGGGCAGTGCCTGGAGACCAAGGGTCTGTCCTCAGTTCTCCACAAGCTAATTCAGGGACTTTGGGAATTTCCAGGTTCCTGGTTGCAGGAGGAGGGTGGGTTTGAACAGTTGTTTCCAAAAGAAATATAGAACATTATCTTCAAACAAAATATTACTTAGAGATACAGAATATAAAATAGTAAAATAAGCTATAATTTTTCAAAGAAGAGGAATAAGAAGAGATGAAAAAGGAAAACAAGATGAGATCAGTAGACTTGGTTGAGAATTGCACCTAGTGCTGCTCTTCTGCTTCTGAACCTTTCTACGTATGGCTCCTGCCCCTCGCTTTGCCTTTGCTCTACCTAGTCTCATGGAGGGTTTTGAATTCCTCTGGGTCTTCTTTAGCTTCTGCCTTCTCATGGAATCTCACTGCTGCTATTGATTTCTTTAGCTTCTAGGTTCCTATTGCATTTATCAACCATTTTAGTCATTTAATTCTCCATACTACCTAGTGAATGCCTCCAAAATGCATAGGTTTTTTTGTTATATACATACACAGCATGTGCTTGTATTTGCATTTGTACATAAATACCTACATCTCTGTATGTGTGAATTTATACATGCACATGGACATGCACATACAAATCCTTAATGAAGGACCATGAGCTTTGTTCCCTAGTGCCTAGTACGTAACCTAAATGGGTCACCAGAAAAGTTTTGTAATCATGGGGTTGCCTTCCTTGGTGTCTTAAATGTCTTGTATATTTCAGATGATACTCAGTTAAGTATGACTGTGTAGATGGTGATTTGTATCTGGGAATTCTTGGACTTGAATTTTGTTTCTGCCTTGCACTAGCTTTAAGTTCTTAGGAGACATATTTAGCTCTACTGAGGTTGAGGTGGGGCTCTGGCATTCCACAGGTACTTAGTGAAGGCCTGTATGAGATAGGCATTATTCTAGTTGTTGGGAATTCAGCAGTTTGTAAAACAATAGTTCTGTCATAGAACTTATGTTCCACCCAATCTTCAGAAAACACCCCACAAGGTGTTTGGAGAGGAAAAGGAAAAAAGAGACCTTTCATTTGGACAGTGTTGGGATTGCTCCTGGAAAGAAGTTGTCTCTTGGCCTGAGTGTTGCACAAGGAGTTCTGTGTGGTATTTTTACTGTGAGATGTAGGAGAATGTTTTGTCTGGGTCCCGCCAGGCCCCATGCAGTCCAGCCCAGCCCTGCAGTCCTGCACTCAGAGGCTTATATTAATTATAACTGTTTGGCCATTAGCTCAGGCTTATTACTGACTAGCTCTTACACTTAAATTAACCCATTTTTATTAATCTATATGTTTTGCCACGTGTTCCGTGGCTTTACCTGCGTTGCTCCTTGGGCAGCCGGCTGGCATCTCCTCACTCAGGCTTCCTCTTCCCAGAATTTTCCTAATCTGCTTAACCTGCCTACATTTCCTGCCTGGCTACTGGCCAATCAGCATTTTATTTATCAACCAATCAGAGCAACACATATTCACAGCATACAGAAAGGCATATAGAAAATCACACACTCTTGGAAGCAGCGGTGTTGGTAAGGTGAGGCTGGCGGCTGTTCCTGATTCCTCTGATCTCTNTCAGATTTTCACCCTACTTCTGGCCCTGTGTTTTTATTTAACAAGACCATTTAGAAATTCATCTTACATTGAGATGAAGAGAGAAAAGGCTGCTTGAGTTTTCCTAAGAGACATAAGCTCTGAGACCCAGAAGGGTGGCCACAGGTGGCCACGTTAATAATAAAGCCAAATTCTAGTTGGTTGTGGCCATAGCCATCTTGTTTCTACCTCCCAAAGAGAATGTCTTGGAATCAAGGACTTCCCAGATGGAAGAAGTGTGTAAGATATGAAGTGAAATATCATCCAAGGGGTTCCCTTCTGCATTCTGAGGAAGAAGCAAGCAGAAGGGGACATGTGTATGAGCAGTAGTCAGCTGTCATAGTCTAAGGTGGGGGACACAAATATGTAACAAATCTATTCAATGTCTCCATGTCTCAGATGTACCCCGTGTTTAAGCAGCCTGCCCTCCCTTAGGGGTATTTGTTTTTATTTTCTAAATTGACATAACATTTGTTCACGTTTATGGAATACAGTGTGGAAATTTGGTACTTAGGTACAACATGAGATGATCAAATCAGGGTGATTAGCATTTCTTTTTTTTTTTCATTTTTTTTCTTTTTGGTTTTTTGAGACAGGATTTCTATGTGTAACAGCCTTAGCTGTCCTGGAACTAGCTCTGTAGACCAGGCTGGCCTTGAACTCAGAGAGATCTGCCTGCCTCTGCCTCCCAAGTGCTAGGATTAAAGGTGTGCATCACCACTGCCTGGCATGATTAGCATTTCTGTGTTTTCCAACATTTATCATTTATTTCTATGTATTGGAAATCTTTGAACTTTTCCAGTTATTTTGAAATATATAACAAATTGCTATAGATTATAATTACCTTACCGTGTTTTAGAGTGGTAGAAGTTATTCTTCCCATTCAACCACACCACCCTTTTTCCTATTGCCCTTTTTCCATTCCTCTCCCTCTTCCCTCCTCAGATTCTGGGAATCACTGTTTTACTCTCTACTTCTATCAATTTTTAAAGCTTTTACATATGAATGAGAGTACACGGTACTTGTCTTTCTGTTGCTGGCTTATTTTACATATGAAATTACAATGTCCAGTTTCATGCATTTTATTTTGAAAATGATAGTATCAAATTATTTTTAAGAGTAAATAGTATTATATATAAATACCACATTTGTTTATCCATTTCTTTATCAGTAGGCATCTAAGTTGATTTCTAGTCTTGGTTATTGTGAATAATGCTGCAGTGAACATAGGAACTGTAAGCATCTCTATACTGAGGGTGATTTTGAGTTGAGTTGAAGTTGACCTTTCCTATTCTTCAACTTCCTCATCTACAAAGTGAGAATAATACTAATTATACATACCACATAGGGTCATGGAAAGGATTAAATGTACATAGAAGGGCTTAAAACAATGCTTTAGAATCCTAAGTACTCTCTATGTCTGCAACTCTTATTGTCTGTCCCATTTGTGTGGCATTGGTGGGCTTGTCTGATTTGTCTGTGGTCATGAGCTTGTTGATAGGATATGTCTTACATTTCTTATTCCCTGTGCTTATCTCAGTGCTTGTAGCCAAGTGGATTCTGTAAAAATGTTTTGAAGAAATTGTGACCTCAGGATGTAGGCTGAGATTAGTGGGAAGGTGTGAGGTGGTATCAGAGCAGACAGTTTGTGAGAAAATGAAGGGAAAATGTTAGAGAGGGCAGATTAGGACCAAATGATAGCAGTTAGGTTTGTCACTAGGGGACCATGCAAAGTTTTAGGGTACAGGAAAGATGTGAAGGTTCACAATTTTAGAAAAGATGTTGATAAGAGACTGGGTTGGAGGAGAGAGCCTGGCCATAACAAGGTGGTTGGGAGGGTTCTGGGACACACAGCTGCAAGTCACAAGTTGTGTGGGCAGGAACATTCTGCCTGCTTTTGCTCTCCCTCCTCCTTAGCTCAGTGCTAGAGGAAACCAGTCGTCAAATTGTGACCTTCCCATGTCCAGCCCTGACTGTACCCAGGCCTGATACTTGTCTGTCTGTGTCTTACCACTCAGGCATACCTTGCATATGTTCCCAGGTTTCCACACTTTGTGCTGCATGAGTCTTTGTATCACAGGCCCAGTGCTACTTCGATCCCTCTCGCTCCCCAGCTCTCTGTGTTTTATTATTTTCATCATACGTGAGAAACAGTGAGGCATCTGGAAGTAAGCCATGTGCTTTTGTTTGTTATTCTCACCAAGGACAGGCCTGTTCCCAAGCCCCAGGAGCAGCACCCTAGAGCCCTGAGGAGGGTGATATGAGGCAGAATTGGAGAAGAATCATCCTACGGAGACACTGCTTGGAAGGCACTCCTTCCTGGGTGGCCGTTTTGTTTCTGCCTGGCCACAACACTCCCAGCTTTTGCTTGTCTCACTGGTTCTGAAATGCATTAAATTCAGGAGGAATTTTATATCCTTGTGGTGGCTGTGCCCAGAATCCTGGTCCCAGCTTCTACTGGCTGCTGTGACACTGTGTAGTGGTCATATATCCTACTTATGGCACTGGGTTCTATCCTCACGTCTTGTGGCTCTGGCCACAGTTGTTTGGAGGTAAATAGAAAAATAGGGATATATATTAAAAAGATATATTAGAATATAAAAAGTTTCTGTTAGCCTTCAATTAGCACCTCCCACATACAGGAAACCTGCTATAAATGGCAAACAGAGTTTGAGAACACCATTGCTCCTGCTTAAGTAGTGGTGTGTGATGAGAACAGACATTTATTAAACGTTTATTATGGGCTGGGCACCATTCCAAACACTATGCATAGATATCTCACTTACATATTAGCCTTTCACAATGGCTGCATGCCACAGATCTTACTAGTGCTGCTTCATGGATAAAGATCTCGTGGATGGCTTCATGCCCCTCAGCCAATATGAATCATCTCTGAGCCTACTTACCACCTTAGTCTATGCTTCTTCTCATACCATGGGTGTCAGAGAGGACCATTTAGATTTGGAAGTCTCAGGTTAAGTTTAATGTGGAACTTAAGCTATTTTGGCTGATCTTGTTTTTCTCACTTGCTTATTTGTAAACTGGCAAATTTAATATTTATGTATTTCACAAGACATTCTTAAGAGAGTAAATCAGGTAATTTGCCATGAAAATATTTTATATACTAGTTTAAGTAAGTTAATAGCAAAGAAAAATTACTTAAAATTATAATATAGTAAAAGAAAGATTCAGAGGCATTGGTTTTATTTTGATGTATATGTTTGTGTGTGTGTGTGTGTGTGTGTGTGTGTGTGTGTGTGTATTTAGTACTGATGCACACGGGGGTTGTAAAGTATGTAGATGGGGAGCAGTTCATTAGGGAAAGGTAGGCATGGGGAGCTCTCCTGAGAGGCAATGATGCCATTTGTGTTTGCAGCCCTATGAAGTGACTGTCTATTGATTGCTAACTGTGCCTCCATGACAGGCTCTCAGTTACGGCCTATTTGGTAAGACTAGCTGTATGAGGTGGCAAAAGTTTGCAGCAGGCCCAATGTGGAGTGAGTCATGAAGTCGTGTTCATGATGAGGAGGGTGCTGTTTGGGTAGATGAAAAGCATGGAGAAGCAAATTTAGGGACTTGGACTTAAAGGCCTTGCTAAGAGAGGAGCAAAGACAGAATCCATGTCCAAGGGCCCTGGGATGAAGTTGGATCCCTAGAAAGTCTCTAGACCAGTAGACTTCTATTATTCCACATTCCTAGTGCTAGTATCAGTGAGGTACAGGGTTGTAGACCAGCAAGGAGGATTATGAGGAAGGCAGCTTCTGCCCATGATCCTTCTGCAGGCCTCAGGGACATGAGAGATAACCTAGGCCTAAGCAGGCTCCAAATCATTGAGAGCAGGAACATTCCATGATGAAACTTTTCTTCATTTTCTTGTCCAAGGCGCAAGGCTTACTCAGGGTTCTTGCCATTTTAACTTCTTACCTGGTTCTCTGTGAATGAGAAAGGAGACAAGATGCTCAGTCTTGGGACTGTGAAATGCTAGGGCAGCTTGCTGGAACACATTTTTCATACAAAGGTGTAGCTTATAGACTGGAAGCAGCTAGTTAGTAGTATCTTGGCATTTTATAATTCTGAAAATAATATTTATAAGTAAGTCCNAAAGAAACTGTCTTGTGTTCCCATTCCTGTGTTCATTGGTCCATTTACACAGCAGATGGTTGCTGGAGATAGATGTGGCCTACTTGGTAGCATTGGGGCTATAAGACACAGTTCAGGTTCATGAGAAGCATCTCAGCAGTGAGACTGTTTTATAACTGTTCCTAAATCATGTTAGCTCTGGAAGCTATTTTAGGAATGCCTTTGGTTATGAACCATATCTTATATTTAATTTTGATTCTCTTTTCACTCCTGTCCTGGATTCAGTAGCAGCACTAACAAACACCGTGCCTGGCTTTGTCTTAGGTATTCGAAGTACTTAGAGTTCACCAGTTCATCAGAGCTGGCACCTACATACAGTCATCTCTGAGGGATGACCTTGGACATTGTCCTGTGTGGTGGTCACTTTACCTTCCAAATGTCAGAAGGATCTGAGCTTCCATTTGGGGCTCTGAAATGCTAGGACTGAGGCAACAAAGTGGAGAGTTTTGCTGCCTTTTGATCTTGGGTCTGTATGTGTTTGTAATAGGCTTTCAGCCCAGCCAGGATATGTAACGGCTTGTAAAGTTGTCTTCCAACCTGTTTTTTGAGACTAATGGCTTTCCTTTGCTCCTTTCCCTTCATCTACTACCTTATGAGGTAAGATCAGTATTATACTGTCTCCTTGGCAGAAATCTATAATATGTAGCCACAGGGAGATACTGGGATCTCTAGGGTTTGATTTGCTAGGTGAGGGTTGGTTTGACCCTAGACTTTCATTAGTGTGACAGGACATCTGATTTCTGTGCCTGTGCCTCAAATTGGTGCAAAGGAAAAGGAAGTCAAACAAGATACCTCCCAGAGATGAGTTAGGCTTGTGCTGTTCTTATGGGGGAAAAGGTGATTTTAACAGAATCTGCTAGAGGGTGAGCTGAGTGCTGGGGTTTGTGGCATTATAGGTTAGTCCCTCTGTTACTGCTTGGGGACCCTTTCTAGAAGCAAGAGTTGGAAGAGAAAGAGGTTAAGAGGAAGGCTGCTGATTAGCCAAGAATGCTTGAAGGCCCAAGAAGGTGAGGGGAGTTCTAACACATTACTGTGTATTTTGAAGGGCACTACTTTTGGAGCTGTGAAAGCCATGAGTGGGGAGTTAGGTAGCCATTCCTTTTGTGGATTCCACAGTGTTCACATATGAGCAAATGACTACCTTACAGTTTTGCTATAACAATGGTAACAATTGGGATAAACATTATTTAGCAAATACACTAAGTTCTTTACTTATATAGATGCATCACAACACTGGGAAGGGTGTCCTGAGCTTGTTAGGCCAAGAGACTAGTAACCCACTCAAGATCTCCCACCTTGTCTAGGTACCAGGTAAGGGCAGATGATGAGAATTCCTTTAAAACCCAATTCTCTCTCTCTCTCTCTCTCTCTCTCTCTCTCTCTCTCTCTCTCTCTCTCT
>LZPO01028444.1:0-17135 GCA_001675575.1 Neotoma lepida | reverse complement strand
AAAATCTTGGAGCTTAACATAAAGCTTTTGTTCTGAAAAATTAGACAATCTGGACTCTGTGATCTCTATTCTCAGATAGCCCTGAGCACAGAGCTGAAGGGGCAGCCTACAAGGACTGGCATATTCCTTTTGGGGACATTCTTTCCTAGACTACTTCTCTTCTTTATTACTCTTCTTTGCTTTATTACTTTATTACTGGCCGAGAGACACTGTAGTTGGTTACTTCAAAAAGGGAGAAACTGGAACTCTATGGGCTAGCTTGGGGATCCATCAGTATGTTTACTATTAAACATTGGAAAAGCAAATTCAAGCTTTTAAAAAGTAGATTTTTTTTTAGTATCCATAATGCAAATTTGAGAATTCTTATGGGATACTAAGCTGGCAAATCTGTCTGAGGTGTTGGCCCATTTCCTGTACTTCTGTACTGTGTGTTAGCTTAGCACTTACTAGGTACTTCATGAATGCTTTACCTCCTGAAGTCACCAAGCCCCAGCTATTTATCTACTCCCAGGTTCTTAGCAGAAATGCCTACCACATCTAGTGCACCACATTGTGCATCTAGCCGGCCACTTCCACAGGAGACCGGATTTATTTTTAGTTTATCTAGGATACACACTCGGGCCCCTAATGTTCCAAGTGTGTGTTAGCTTCTTGCACAGCTCCCCTGCTTCCACTAAGGATCCAGTCTTCCAGAGCTGGGCCTGATGGGAGAAAAGAAGGGAGCAGGCCAGCAGGAACCCTACTTTTGCCCACTGATGCGGCTAATGGAGTTTGTGACCAGTATAGAGTGCATGCAATTCATACCCTGGACAAGGATCGGTCAAAGTTTAGCTCTGTCCCTTTAAAGAAAAAGAAACATTGTTTTTGGCATTTTGAAATTTTGACCCATATCCTTTGGAGACCAAGGAGACCTAACTGTGTCTGGAGAATTTATTTAGTTCCCAAGGCCTGTAGGAGTTGAGAAGCTGAGAAACCTGGAGCTATTGGGCAGGAGCTGACACCGTGCCTTTTCAGGTTCCCAGGCAGTCCTCTGAGTATAAATGGCAGAAGGCAGTAACCTGTCCCTGCTCAGGAGTTATCCTTACCACCCCAAATCAAATACTACATGTAGCACCCTGTAAAACTGCTTCCTTGTAGGTTTCACTAAGTAAACATCTGCCTGTGNTTTTGGAACTGAATTCATCTCTGCTTCCTGGTCATCTCTTTTGGGTTTTTCTGTTCTCAGTGCTCCATAGAATCAGGTTAATAGAAGAAAGACCAAGAATTAGTCAGAGGCATCTAAGATGACTGCTTTAATCTTAGTAAAATTCTGAGGAGGGTAAATGGGTTTGTAGGAAGAAAACTGAAACAAGTCTTCCTACACAGTGTCATACTTTGCAAGCCATCCCTGCTGTCATGGGCATTTCTTTGTTAAGACTTAGCACAGTCTTGCTGTGGTTGTTGACCACAGTGGCCTCACTCTTCAAGTTCTATGACCTTGTATGTCCCTACTATGGTCCTATGCATCTCTTGACTATTTCTCATGATTTGCCTTTTCTCACTTCCATCTACCCATGACATTCCTATTGCCATGGGACTGAGAAACCACATCATTCACCAAGTTTGTGGGATTATGGGCTAACTCTGTGCTGAGCCTACTTCCCTCTAGTTCCCTCTTCTGAAAGAGAAGGCTCTCTGGCAGAGCTCTTTGTTTATTTGATCCTGGGCTCATGGATAAATCAGGAATGTCCTGACATGAACTTAGGCGTGTGTGTGTGTGTGTGTGTGTGTGTGCGCGCACACACACACACACACATGTTTTTCCCCATGGAGAAGGAAACTGACAAATGAAACTTGGGTAAGCAGAGGACCATTCTGGGGGACTTGCTTTAAGTGACATCAGAGCCATATGCCTTTGGTCATCAGACCAGTAGGTAACTTCTTTATTGGCATACTCTACCCTGCCTCCCAGAAGGTGTAAATTTGAAGCACTTTCCCCTCTGCTGGGAGCCTGGCACAGATGCCCCAGGCTTCTTTTAAAACCAGGGAATACCAGGTTGTCTTCCAAGAGGTCCTTCTTTCTCCTGGCTGAAATGTTGGCCAGAGTGGTTGTATAAAGGCTGTACAGGATAGTGGGTATAGAAGAGGTGGTTTCCTGGCCTCTTGTTCCTGTTCTTCTTCCTGAAAGTTGCAAGATCCTGATGTGATGCACTTTATGAATCAGCTTACTGCCCCAGGACCTGAACACATCTGAAACATCTGGTTAGAGGCTGGTGTGAGAAGCACTTATATATATGATGATTGGAACATGAGTGTTGTTGAATGTGTTTGGTTATGTAGGGTTCATTGGGTTGGTATCTGAGCTGTTCTTGGAAGCATTGTCAGAGAAGGGGGATGTTAGAAGTTCTGTGCTTTGGTGCAGTTGAGAGCTGTCATTATCCTAAGGAAACTTTCACCTGCCTCTGAAGCATTAGTGAAACACCTTCCTTATAAGAGTTTCTGGGTATGTGGGTACACTAAACTATTGCCCAAGGATTGAGGGTTGGGCTGGTGTATGTTCATCTTGGTTGGTTACCAATCCTGAGGGAAGAACCAGGTATGGGATACCTCAGGTCCAAGCTTGGCTGTCTCTCTGTTTGTTGTCATTTATGTTGTCAGAAGGCTCTTCTTGGGAACAAATGACTCAGCAATGAATTGCAGACTGTGTGGCCTACATGCCTTTTAGAAAGTAATTTACATACCTATCTAGATTCTAAAATTTTGAACACTGAATGAATAGAGAGGTACATTACTCTGGATTTCTTCAGGCTGCCGTTTGGTTTGTTTTTCAAATACCTGACCTGATAAAAGGATCTTGTTTGTGGGGTAAGCAGACAGTGTTTTAATTATGCTTTTTATCCTTAGGAAATTCAGGATATAAAAGTCCTGATTTTGTGGCTTAAGAACAAAACAAGAAGATGGAAAAAAAAAAGGAAGGAAGAAAGAAAAAGGCAAAAATAATTCGAGAAAACAGCCGTAGCTCTAATTCTGGACTTGTCTGTGGCAGAAAGAGTTAATGGGATAGTGGTCTCATGGTGAGGCCTATTTTAGCCTATGGCTAGGAGAAGCCCATATGGCTCAAGAAAAGATGATGCAACATTTAGTACTGGACAGCCCTAGCTGGGCCCTGGGGGCTGCCACTCAAAGAGTTAAAGTTAGTATTATTGCCATGAAACTCCAAAGGAAGAGGAGAGGCTGCAGGGATAGAGACCTGTGTGTTCCAGAGCTGTTAGGTATGAAAAAGGAAAAAAGGCTGAAAAGTGTGGCCAAGAAAACAGAATGTAGGTCCAACTTTTTTTTTTCCTCTCCCTTGTTTGACCAGCCTTGGCACTGCCCTCTGCCTCTCCAGGGGAAAAGCTGCAGTTCTGCTTCTGCAACACAAGGAGCAGACTGGAGAATTTAGATCTGCGTCACAGAGCTCAGAGAAGGGGGGGGAGAGAAAAGAGGAGAGAGAGGAGGAGAGGGAGAAAGGGAGAGAGAGGGAGAAGGAGAGAGAGAGCGAGGGAGCCAGCACGAACACACAAGCTGTCGATAGGTCTGCTAGCAGCAGCCGTGCTGCAGCCGAGAGAGAAATCAAGAAACAAGTCATAGCAACACTGGGCACCAGGTTCTGCCAAGCGTTCAGAAATCTGTTGGGGGCCAGAGGCCTCTGGGTAGCCTAGGCTAAGATGTCACGCAAGGTGGCATGGGCGGTTCCCAAGGGAGGAGGTGAGATGAGGGGGGCAGGAGTAGGTACAAGAGTTGGTGGGGTGGCAGGGGAAGACTTAATCAGAATGGATTCTGGAACATTCAGGACTGCGGCACCTTGTATCTGGATAGGGATTTGGGTCTGCGCAGGAGACGACTGGTGGTCCAGTGGGGCTTAAGGACTTGATGGCGTAACCTACTTCTTGCCCACGTATGTATTTCGTGTGATAAGGGAAATGTCTAGGGTATGTGGGTACTCTGTTTTTTCTCATCTTCTCTCTTGCTTTTGGCTGTTTTCTCCCCCTTTGGAGGGTTTTGTTGTTGTTTTCTACTTTAATTTCTTTTCCCTTAGTGTCAGCTACTTAAGCCTGACCAGGGTAGAGGGGAAGAGTGAACCATCCCTGGCTTCTCCCTTAACCTCTCACCTCTTTACCCTGTTTTCTTCTGGTGGACAGAGAGGCTGGTTTTCCAGGTTGTTTGGGTGTCAGTGTCCATCTGTGCAGGTCTCATGGGGAAGGAAGAGAGTGAGAAGTGACAAGAAGCTGTCAGGAGGGACTGTTTTTCCAGGCATTCCCTTATTAAAATGTCTAGTCCTGGGCATCTGGGGTGGTAAAGAGCATAAGCATAGGATAGGGTGTGGGCTGAGAGAAGTGGGGTGAAGCTGGTAGGTTGTCACTGCGTAGTTGAGAAAAGTGGAGAATGGTGACGCAGTCACTGTTGCATCTTGTTAGGAGCGCTGTGGGGACAGGTAGTGAGGCTCCTGGGATCTGTGAGGCCAGCAGAAGGGTTAAGGATGAGCCTAGGTGGGAAGCTAGCATTTAGAGATTAAATGTCATCCTTTTGGCGTTGGAAAGTTGTTTACCTTGCGTTCTCTGTGTCTCCATGTTGGCTCCCTTCCAGTTCACATGTGATGGCCTTCCCTGTACTGCTGCATCATTAACTAAGTGACTGAGCTGGCCTTCTATTGGCCAGGGGAGGGCTCTTACTTCAGACACTTCCTCTCATTGGTGGGAGGGCCAATGGCAGGTGAAAAGCTCTTTTTGATTGGCTGAGGACAGGGTATCAAATCTGAATTTGCATTTCACTTGCTTAAAGGGGAGGGGGAGAAGCCCAGCAGCTTCTAAAAATCTCTTTTAGGGGTGTGCGTAGGTGCGTGTGCCTGCCTGCTTCAGACTGCCCAGTCGCAGCTTCTTCCTTTACCTTTTTAAAATTTCAGTCACTATAAGGAAGAAGAGCTTAGAGTGCCCCAAACTTTTTTTTTTTGAGGGAGGAGATTGGGGAGACTGGTTTGAAGAGGATTGACCAAATTGGAAGAAAATATTTGTCCTCTGCTTTGGTGTCAGAAAAGGGAATTTTCCAATCTGCCACACCTCAGTGTTGCGGCAAAAATAATTCTTGGCTCCCCTGGAAACCATCGGGCAAGGTAGGGCAGAGCTGCTGCTGTCGCCGCCACCCTGGGCTTCCTATTGAGTGGGCTGCTCCCAAGTGAAGGGATCTGCAGTGATGACTCTGGTCATCCAAAGGTCCTCAGATCAGCTCTGAGCTGAGCCCACTCTTGGAAGAACCTGCCTTTTGGAAGCTGCTGGTATCTTGTGCTTGGAAAGGTGAGCATGGGGACTAACCTCAGGACATTGCTTGGAAACTGGCTGTTGTAAGGTTTTCTGAAAAGTGAGTGGGTAGAGGTTTGAAGGACTCCCATTAGAATGATTTGTCAGTCTAGGGAACTAGGAGATGAAGAATAAAACTGGGACAGCAGCAATCGTCTTGTACTGGGGGAGGGAAGCTGGAAAATCAGAGTTCTAGCATCCCATCTTGTCCTTGTGAATGGGTCTCATATTTGTGGGAAGGGGTTTGCTGGGCCTTGAACTATGCATAGTGGCCCCACCCATGACTGCGCATCCAGAGCGTGAGCGCAGTGCGCCATGGGCCTCTGGCCTGGGACAAACACCTCCCTGCTTGTTATATAACTCAGGGTGGCCTGTGCCTTCTCAAGCCTTCTTTGCAACTCTACTTCCCCACTCCTCGGGGCTCACAGCTGAGGATCTGCTAGGGAACATTGGGAGGTTTCCTCCCTGTATGGGCTAGCCCNTGTCCACTTAGTGACCACATTTGAGCACAGAAATGGTCTGCTGTCTCCTCTGGGGACATGGGCCTCAGAATGTCCTTCTGAGTACCCTGTGTCACCTATGGTCCCTGGGGCCTGGAGGTGGGGATAGTGTCCTCCTTTCTCTTTTACCCTTTCTGAAGAAGATCTGACAGTATTAGTATGAGGGAAGGTGTGAAAGCCTATTGAGAGGGGGTTCTCAGTTCCCCTTCCTTGTCTCTAGCTTTTCTTTCCCTGGCTAGGTTCTGGATTCCTTTGAGGCTGCCATTTTGAAGGCATTTCTGCTGGTCTTCCACATGGTGGCTGGTTCTGTTGTTTTTGCTGGTCCTGCTGTGCCAATTCCGAGAAGTGAGTGGGGGTAAGGAAGGGGTCTATGATAGAGGAGTACAGGCACTATATATATGGATGTAGCTATGACTGCTGCAGTGAAGGTGGTCTGGAGGCAGAACTGCCCGATCCCACCCTCGGTCACAAGAACTGGATCGGGGTCTAAATNGAAACCTTCTGGGTCAGGGTTCCATGGCCTGGGGCTCCATCTTTAGAGTGTGGGCACTTGGCTTCCTAGTCAGCTTGAAACTCAGAGATTTTCCATGAAGAGCCTAGTATTAGGGGAGAGTAGAGGCAGACACAGCAGCTCATCCGAGATGTGGCAGACCTGTGTTTATGTTCTTCAAATAGGCTCTGTCTCTGGCAGCCTCTACATGGGGATGGGGGTGAGGTACACAGCAGGCAGCAGCGTTTGGTCAGATGGCCCTGCCTTTCCTCCATGCCCCCTGCCAGGGCTACAGTTCTAACTGCTGTCCTCTAGTGAGGCTCCCTGCTGCCCAACCCTTTCTAGGCCCTGCTGCGGATAGCGGCCATCTTGTCTTCCTGCTCCGAGATTTAAAATGGTTTCCTATCATTGTCAGGTTGAAATTCCTCCCATTCAGTAGGATACTCAGGGCTGTCTGAAAGTGGCCTTAGCTTTCCCAAGAAGCCTTCCTCAGGTAAAAACTGGCCAACTCATGTATCTCTGCTTTTATTTTCTCCTTTTTCAACCTGCTATCTACCTGTTGCAGTCCCACTGTCTTCATGGACCCCTCCCTGAGCACCCTCTAAGAAGAAATCCCTGTAACCACTGTTACAAGTCTCCTTTCTTTCCTGGTATTTTGTTTTGTGTGGTTCCATGTGTTTTCTATCAGAGTTTGTGTTCTAACAAGAAGCCTGGGCAAGGGGGAGGAAGATGTCCCTATTCAGAGCTCCTGTTGCTGGATGCCATGTTAGACACTTTAAGAACAGTTACTTGTTTATTTTTTATCATAACCCTTTTAAGGAAAGTCCTGTAGCTGACAAGAACCTCAGTCTTCCAGAGTCTTTTTCCTGTATGAATCCTCCATGTTTGCAAGATGTTAGAAGACAACACCCTCCAATGTGACTATTTTAGGAATATTGTAAGTCCCTTAACACTATGTTAGGTCATTCAGCTGGTCCATACCTACTTTATAACATTGTCCTTTTCCTTCATGGCCAGGTTCAGTCAAGGTGATATATTTTTTGTAGATGAAATGAACAAACCTCGGTTATTTTGCCTCTCTTCCTCCTGTAAGAACAGCCAGAGGTGGGTAGGTAGGAACACCTTCAGAGGAGGGTAAGCCCCAGGNATTGAGGCAGGTGCACACATTGGACTGGTCATACCATGTCTGTACCCCAATCTCAGTTGGGTAATTTTAGACAGGTCATTCTATTCCTCCCCTAAGTGACCTTAGTTTGTGAAGTAGAGCCCTAGCAGCCTGTTCTATAGGCAAGTCTATTGTATCGTCTGTTCTCTGTAGATTTGTCTGAAGCCCTCTTTCCCTGCCTAGNGACTTACTGGGCATGTAAAATGAGAGAATAGCAGGTGACTAGCAAATTAAGGGAGAATTATGTACTTCCATGCTGTCACAGCAAGTACAGAGAGGAGTGCTCAGTAGTTTGGACCTCAAGCCCACAAGGTGGTGGTGTTCCCTCAGGGGTAGTGCTCCTTTGTTTCTAAAACAGGAAACAAAGGCACAAGTGGTAGCAGAATGGGAGTTAAGCAGGGAGTGTTCCTGGGTGGGAGCCTTTTGGTGCTAGGTTTGTTTCTCTTGCTGAATCTCAACAGTGGCTGCATGGTATTGAGCTCTGTGGGAGCGGAATCTGAGCACCCTGATGCCCCTCATCACCAATTCTGGGCTGTGTAGCTGAGAGTCCTCTGTCAACAGCGATCTGGGCCCTGGTGACGGCTGCTTTGTTGTGTATGTGTTTCCTTTTTTTCCTCTTTGGAAGATGACTCAGTGTATCAGGAGCCGGGAGATGGAGCTCTCAGCTGAACAGCCAGAATGTTCTGACAACATGAACGCAGCAAAAACAGCTCATTTGGGCTCTGGGCCGATTCTCATTTTTAGGGAGGGCTAGGTAGTAAGAAGGCCACTGTTGGGCTTCAGGGATGGGGAGACACCAGACACCTCACAAGGGTTCTGAGACCCTTGGATTTTAGATTCAGAGTAGAGACAGCGGGTTATGTTATTCAGTGAGCTTAGAAAACTACCTTTTTACCCTTCCCTCCCTCCTTTCCTTCTTTCCTTCCTTCTCCGTTTTTTTCTTTTTTTAAAAGAAACAAAATCTTCTCACTGGTCCCAAATGATAGACATGTTTTCAGAGCCAGATACCCCTTTGGGATTTCTCAGTGGGTCTGTATGTGATGGGTTTGGTGGTCTTGTTGAGGGTAGAAGGTGACTCCTTCCCAGAGTGGGCAAGGAGATCTTCCATGACAGTGTACTATAGTCCCCTGGAGTAGGTGCTTCAGGGGAGGCAGGATGCTGGAACGCCCTTGATCTTCTGAGCTTTGTGTGGATGGTAGTCTACCTCACTTGCCCTAACCTGAAGGCAGCTCCTCTGTAGTATGTCAGCTTTCCCTTTCCTTGTGGTGGCATGTCAGAGCTTACTTTGTTCCTTTCATCTTCCTCACTTCCTCTGAAATGAGTTCTCCTCCCCACATCTTCCTTCTGCCCCCTTTAGCACATCATCGTGGAAGCTCAGGGTTCTGGGCTTTTCCTGCAGCATTGTGTTAAAGACACATGATTCCCCTGCCCCACCCATCATGCCTCCATTGCAGTTGTGTCCTGGTCAAACTATTACCCTTTTCTCTCTGGCATCCTTGACACAGTCTAGGGTGAGGAACAAACAATTTAAGTTTGGGTATGAGGGACTTCCTGGCCCTGAGCCCCATCTACCTTTTCCAGGTACCACTTTTAATGATTACATTTTCTAGCCACTGATTTTAGTGTAGACATTTGGTACCAGAGCACTTCTTCTACCCAAGAACCACCTAGAATGACTCATTTGGGATCTCTGGGAGATATGTCTCTTGGGCCTGAAGATCAAATGGGGGCAGGGGGATATGACTGAGGTCACAGCACAGTGTAACAGAATAGGCATAGGGACTAGCTATAATTATAACTATACCCACAGTGCTCTCAAAGGTATCCAAAGCCTCTAGCTTTTGTGTCTGAGCAGAGAACATCTTAACTACAAAGGCTGCATAAGTGTAGGAGTTGGGAACTTGGGGGTCATACTTCTTGGTTCTGAGGTATGCATATGATGAAAACCTGACTGCCGTGCTTCAGAGAATTCTTTTGTCTGTTTGTCACTTGACAAAAGGGTGGTGGATGGGTACTCCTGGATCAGATGTTGTGCCCACAGGTACTGGTCCTTTTCCACATTGCTCTGCCCAGGGTTATCTTGCATCGGTCACAGCTGAGGACTCTTGTCCCAGGGGCTACATATAAACTCTGATTTGCAGATCATTGCTTGATTAGTTTTGTGAGCAGAGCCCAGCTCATCTACCTTCCTTTCTCTTCCCAACAGAGAACTCGACAGAGTACAACTCCATCTCTAAGTAGGTGACAACCTCTTGGTAACTCAGGCTCAGCTGAGGATGATGTTTGTGTATCTAAGCCATAATACTGCTGGCTAGAGCAGTTTGCTTGCAGTTTTCTTGAACAGAAAAGAGGAGCTGCTTGACCACACTGCTTTCAGTAGGTAAGTGTTCATCTTCATTCTTGTATGTTCTTTTCTGCTTTCAAATATACAAAGTGAATAGGTATCTGTAATCCTGGGCTGCTATACCTTCTTCCTCTCCTATGTGCCCTCCCTTTGTCTTTCAGAAGAAAAGGCTGGACTTTAGTGTTCAGCCACTACATATCTCCCTTAGACTCACATTTTAAAAGGTAGTTTTCTCTAAAATGGATCCAGTAGCCATGTCCTTGGTGAGGAGTGCTAATAGCCTCATGAAGGACCCTGCTGCCTCACTGTGCCTGGCTTGTGCTGAGGCTCTTAGCTGGCTGGCTGCATGAGAATGGTCGTTGCCAGCACTTGGCATAGATCTGCCAAGTTCTAGCTCCAAATCTCTAGGCTGGTAGGAACCTCAACTATATATAGCCTTGAGCTAAGCAGTTCTTATCAGACGTGTCTACCCTTCCCTGTGGGAGAAGAGTACTTGTATCATAACCACAATGTGGAGAGTGAGTTATCTCCAAGGGCTGGAAGGTGTATATGGCCATATGAGGCTTGAGTCTGCCATACTTACTCTTCTTTTTCCTGTTTCAGATGCTGATAGAATGAAAGGTCATGCTGGATGAAGTTGCTGAGGTGGAATGAGGGCCAATTTAGAGAAGGAAAGACTTGGGNCACTCAATGTGGCCAAAGGTGGTTATGCCCTACATCAAATACAAGCTTCCAGTGTCTCCTGTTTCCTGCTTGACTTGCTCTGCTCAAGAATATATTTTGACCTTTCTTCACTCTTTTGGACCTTTTACTTTCTGTGCTTTCCTACAACCCTTCCTCTTCTTCTCTTTGATGTCTTCTGCTCTTGGACCAGCAGACATTCTCGGCTGCTGGTCCAAGAGCCATATCTGTTCTTTCTGTTCTTTATCTTCACCCCCATAGCAAGGCAGGGAGAAGAAGTTTTCCTGGGAAGGAAGGTGGGTAGTGAATAAGCCCATAGTGTTGGGTGGTGGAGCATGGTAGGTTAGATAGTCTTTTCCTTCTTGTAGATATTCTTGATCCACCAATTTATGTGGTTTCATGACCTCAGGTGTGGTCTGATGTAACATGGACCTAGTCTTGTTGGTGAATTAATAACAGGCTGCTGATTAGAAACTAGAAGCACCAAAGGAAAGGCCTGAGCCTGNCTCCCAGGTAGGTGGAGTGTGGTTGTTCCTGGATCTGTTCCCTCAAACTTTACCATTCAGAACCTCCAACAATTGTTCTTTTCTTTCCATTCTTCCATCCCTGGCTTTCTGTGAATGGGCTGAGTAACTGGCAAAGTGCTGGCATAAGGTCAGCCAGCTCAACTAGCTAGGCTGTGAGATATTTGGGAGATATCTGGGCAGCACTCTAGACAGGGTATGGCAGTACTAGGGCACTTTTACTTCCCGCAGTCAGGGAAAGGAAGCTTCTTGGCTGCTGACATCTAACCTGAGCTTATTCTGGGTGTAGTTCCCCTTACAACCCCTAAGGTTCTGGGAGTTGCCCAGGGCTCAAGCATGCTCTTTCCTGTACAGAATGGGTATTTTGGACACCCTGAGCCTTTAAGGGACTTAGGCTAGGTCTGGGGTCCAAAGTTTAGACTGGGCTGAGCAGTGACTAGATTCTGGATTTTTCTCTACTTGGGATTTACCTTTGAATGAATCATTTTCTTCTTTAGGCCTTCAATTGTCTTCAAAATATCTCCAGGCACTTGAGAGGGAAACACTTTTCCTCTGCCTTACAACGACAGCAGTATTGAGTTAAAGTGATGATGTCCCTCGAAACTGGGAAGACAGCTCCATTGTAGACACAAACCAGAAAGCAGACAGCAGGTGTTTGCTACAATACTCAGAAGTCTCTGTCTGTCATTGCTGGCAGTGTTCTTGGCCCCTAGGGCTAGTGGGAATTAACTACCAGTCAAATGTCTAGGGTCTAAGGAGAAAAGGAATAATCCTAGGTAATTCTACTAGGTACCTGTGGAATCTCGATCCCAGCCAGGCAGTGCAGCTACTCTGCTGGCATTCTGATGTGTTTCACCTTCTTTGCCCCCTCCCACTACTGTCCAAGGAAGATTAATGAATCCCACCTCACGTTTAATTGTCTTGTCTCTCCCTTTGAGACAAGCCTTTGAGATCTCTGCCAAGAAAGATCAGTTTGGATGAGTTATCTGTTATTTCAAGGAGCTGGACAAGTTCAGTCACTTCTTCAGTGGTGTATGAGGAACAGCTAGGGGATGGAGGGGCCGAAGTTTGACAGAGAGGTAAGTTCAGTCAGCTGTATAGCTAGGAGGTAGAAAGGAATGAACATGGTTCTTCAAGATGAGCCCCACCAGGGGGCTGAAGCCGGATGTGCTGCTAGCCGTGCTTCAGAACCTTAGGTCTTGTGCCCAACTCTGGTGACCTCTGCTACCATTCACAGCCCTTCTTTTGCCTGATTGGGAAAGTGGGTGGAGAGCAAAGAGGATCTTGGCTTTGCCTTTTGTCACACAGCTGTCTCTGTGAATTAGGGCTGTACCACCCTGCCCATTTCCCTCTTTCAGACCCTAATCTAATGCTTTGCTCCTAGTCACTAACCTGGCTTCTACTGTTTGACAGGTAGCATTGTGTGTTGCCAGACAAGCAGGCAGAACAGTTAGCATGTCTTGTAGGATCTAAGCAAGCCTGGCACTTTTCCCTTGGCCTCTGAGTCTGTGAGTTCTGGAAGACAGCTGTGGTACTGAAGATGAAGTGGCATGGCTGACTATAGTAATGCAAGGTGCCCTACCCAGGGACCTGAATTGGTTCACACCATCTGGGTTCCATGGTATCCTTTTCTTACTAGGGCTATGAATTGTTCAATGAATATCTTGGCTCTATCCTCTGGCTTGTGTGTGTCCTCAAGACTGCAGCTTTAGAGGAAGATGTGAACTCTCACAGGTCACCTTTTTATACATATGGCCTGCCTCTGCGATTAGTAAGAGATACTGTCCTTTTAATCAGCCTGCTGTCTGTAGGAGGGCATTACTTTCCTTCCTTTTCCTGGTCAGTGGCCATGAGGAAAGCATACACTGGATTTGGTTCCTTGCTGGCTTCTTTCCATTGCTTATGGGCTGATAAGCAAGAAAATACTCTTGAGGCCCCATGGTCTGTACAGAGCCTGATGCTGTAGAGTCATGCCTATGTGGGTAGAGTACAGAAATAGGATGAAGGGAACCACATAGGGCCGTGGTTGTTTGTGGTTGGATAATAGGAACAAGTCACGAGGGCATGGGAGCACACATCCGAATGTCTAGACTCTAGGCAGGGTGGAGCCAGGATGAGTCTATAATGAAGCAAGGTAATAGCATCAAATATCTTGGTCTCCATATGCCATCCATTGAAAAGGCAACTGTTCTCCTAGTCTTGGTAACACAGATATTATTTCCCTTTTATTGTTAGTGCAGGTATAATTATTGAATGACTTAAGTCAAAGTCACACAATTGATGAGTAATGTTGAGATTTGATTCAGCACTTCTGATTCCAAAGCCCTTGTTTTCTCCTTACCCTTGGGCTGAGGTCAGACATTTTTGTGAATTAACATCCTCAAGAAATGATATAATCTCAAGTGAAAGAAAACTCTCTATGTCCCAGTAAGGCTGTGCACATTCCTTTTTTGGGGAGGTGAGGCAGATGTTATTNGGTGTCTGTGGAAGGGGGAATAAATTCTCTTCTAGATGTTGAGGGAAGTACTAGGTGCTGGGGGTCCAGAGCCCCAAGACTAGGTTTCTTCTTGTGCTGTGGGTGTAAGAGTGTCGATAATAAAACAGTGTAAAATATACAGTAGCCATAGATAACATTGGGTGTGAATGAGGAAGATACCACCCACTGAAAATATGGTGACTAATTTCTGTCATGTCAGCACTCAGGAGGCTGAAGCAGGAGAGTTCCAGGCTCACCTGGGCTATGTAGTGAGACCTTGTCTCAAAACAAAACAAAACATAGTGAGGAGAGAGGCTAGAAGGGGTCCAGATGATAAAGTCCTGAAGTGCCTCAGTACCCTAGGAAACTGTGTTAGTTGGGCTATCTTCCAAAAGATTAGAACTGATATGGACACCAACTCCTTTTTTTCCCTAGGCATTTAAAAAAAATCCTTACAAGTTCTCTATAGCTCACAGAGGCATGTACTAGGTTAGGAATCAAGGTGGGAGGAGAGGTCAAACTCTGAGCCACCAGCTTAATGTTATTTTCATTTTGTATGGTTGCCCTTAACCTCTGTCTTCTTCCTTCAACCCTCTTCAGGCATTAGCTGCCTTTGTGCCTGAGTCTAATCACCATGCCTCTCTTGTCTGTGCAACACAGGGAGCATTCAGGTCAGGTCTTTGCTAAGTCACTGACTAAGTATGTGCTTGCAGGAGGCTAATTTGAATCCCAGTCTCTGCTAGGACTATGGCTTCTTCAGGGAATGGACAAGCCCAGGTGGGGAGAAGTCACCCAGTGTTAGATGCTTTGTATGCTGTGTGCTCTATGAGGTCGAGGTAGGCCAGTGGTGCTGAGCCACAAGTGCTTCTGCTCCATGTGTTCAACTTCAGGACTCAGAACTTGTTTACTTGGAAAGAGGTGGCTCAGGTGAGCCTGGCTATGCAATATCCTCCTCCTTGGCCTAACATTGCTGTTTGGGACTATTCAAAATATAGGAGCTGCCATTGGCTGAAAGTGTCAAAAGCTGCACAGGGATTAGGGGATGTGTGGTTAGAGATTATAGCATGGGGAAGTAGGTCAGGGAAAGTGGGGTTATGCTGTTTTGTGTTGATGCCCATGTCCTCAGTTTACTTATCTGTGAAACAGGTTCTGAATGAGGATCCTGTTGGAGGTTCCAACTCATCTTACCCCTAGGCTTGTCCTGGATGTTTGTGGAGGTTTTGCTTAGCCAGAAACTCAAGGCCAGGAAAATGAACCCAGTTGAGAGAGAAAAGAGGGATCTTGAAAGGCCTAAGAGCAACCAAGTTTTGTTCAAAGAGGAACCCTAGTGCTAGTGTGAATGATGGTTGGTGATGGGCTTTAGGTAGGTAGTAGGAATGGGTTTTTGGATGAGTGGCAGTGAAGAAAAGGGGTTAACTGAGTGAAAGTAGTTGGTGAGGACCTACTAAGTGACAGGATCACTTAGTCACTGTACCCTCTTAGAAACAAATAGGAGATGTGCATATTGGAGCTGGCTGTAGTGCAGGACATGGATCGAAAGACCCTGTATGTTCAAGGGAGGTATTCTGTTCAAGGCCTGCTCCTGTTCCAAGAGGACTTACTTTGTATTTATTTAGCCTCCTTTTCTTGTGTGGTTGAGACTGAAGCCTATCTGCAATGTGACAAAAATTCTCTAAAGCTGCCTGGGAGCTCCTGGGCCAAGGAACATGTAGAACAGTCTTAAGGATTCTCAGGAGCTTTAAGGAGCCTTAAAGTCTCTACACACTTCGATCTCTTCACATTAGCTGGTTCACTGGGTCTTTTCACAACACTGAGCAGAGTGGTAGCATTGGTCTTGTCATGAGCCAGGAAGAGTCCTCTTCAGGACCTGATGATTGCTTGTTCCCAGCTTTGGATTTCCAACCCAAGTCCTCTACTCCAGCTAGACCAGGGGTTGGAGTGGAGTATTGAGGTCCTTAGCAGTGTTCTGGATCTCTGAGGGCTTCATTTCTTACTTTGCACATTGGAGAGAAGGAAAACTAAGAATATCTTTATTCTCCTGCCCTCTGTTTCTCTGACTGGTTGGAGCTCTTGTGAGAGCAGGCTTGCACTTGGTTAGAATGCTAGGCATTCCCCATGTTCCTGAAAAGATTTCTTGTTAAGCCATTTGACACTTTCAGAGGGTTTTTCCTCTGAATTTGGACATGTTTCTGCTGTGTGTTGCTCACTGAGAGAGGAAGTCTCACTGTGGCATCTTTGAGGTTTTCCCATTCTATTTGTGAGGCTTGCCTGGAGCTTTCCCAGCATGTGTGTTGTGTCTGTGTTACCTGTTTGCTGGCTAATGTATATCACCCACTGGAAGCACTGGCTAATGTGCTGCATAGTTAGATGCTGAGAATACTGTCATCAGCTCAGAACCCTTATCTCATGATTAGTGTGGAAAAATAGGCCTCCCTTGTATAGGAAAAGCAGATCAGAGGAGTGATGGGCACCAGGCTTCTTTGAGCCCCCAAACCAGTCCTCATTTTTTTAAGGGGTGCTGAGGCTGAGTGTTGGGCTGTATGACCTCTTGGCTATTCAGCCTCTAAGTGACCTTTATTTTAAAAGACCCAGGGCTCTGATGAAGGGCTAGAGAAGTGCTTGCCTTTACTTATCATGAACTTGGGCAAGAAGGTTTAGACTTTCTCTGGGAGTGTTCCCTTCAGAACAATTGAGGTTGGACAGGGTCAGCCAACATCCATGTCTGTTTATAAATATCTGTCCCTCTGTGTTCCCTGAATGCAACTATATTTTGAATGGGAGGGCACATGGGAGCACTTTTGATGGAGGATGCTTTTAGCATCCTTCTATGAATTTGTCTTGTATTAGAGCTGGTTTTTTCTAGTCACCTGGAGAATGAAAAAGAGGGTGGATTCAACCCAAAGCTGTGAGGGAAATTCATGTAGATGTCATGAAAGGCCTATGTGTAACTTTGCTGAGTTCCTAAAGGAGGATAGAACCTATGGAGGAGGAGACATTGGCTGCTCTTGTCAGGTCTGCCTAGGCCTGAGGCTATGGGACTTTTGAGATGATCCCTGAAACTGTGTGGGCAAAGTACTAGGATATAAAGTGGCTCCTTGGTTCTACCTTTAATCAACCTTGGCTGGCTTTGTGGCATCCTTAAGCTGAGCGAGTAGAAGAGACAATGTAGGCACAGAACCTGTGCCTATAACCCATTTTCCTTTGCAGAGAAAATTTCTGCCACTGAGCTTATGGGAACTGTTTTTAATTCTCATATAAAAAGTAGAGAAAGTATATGTTGTCTCTCATATCTTCAGGAAAGATCTGTTCCATTTCTGTATTTGTATCATTTCTACTCCTACCCTGGGCCATTACTGAAGTGAAGGGGACTCTTGACAATCATTGTGGTTTGGGGGAAGGTAATAGAGGAAGTAAGATCAGATGAGATTTTCTAGGAAGAAGGTAGGAAAAGAATTTCAGAGTAGACTTACAGCTCTGGGAGTCACAGGTAATGTTTTTGGTGCTAAAGGCTTAGGTGTGTGTTGAAGTGGACATACTAGTTAGAGGATACCCAGAATGTGAAATAATTAATTAATGGCTCAATGAAAGTTGTATTAATATGGAAAAATCCTATGTTCTTTTGAGTTATTTGCTAACTGTAGAC
>LZPO01028443.1:2687-16903 GCA_001675575.1 Neotoma lepida | reverse complement strand
TTTTCTGTCTCCCTTTCTCTCTCTTTCTTTTTTCTTTTCTTTTAAAGTAAAATAAAAACAAATCCAGATAGTTTAGATGTCTCTACTCGGTTCTCTAATTTGCCTTCATTTCATGTGCTATGTTTCCTTTCTGTGTGCTATGAGTACACAGAAATATTTACTCTTCAAGTCTGTCACATTCTATGAATATGTGACACGCAATAATTATCTGCCTTCCTTCATTTTGACCTTCATTATCCTAATCAGGCTAATTAAATCATTATTTCTTTTCCACTTCCATAATGTGGAAAGAGTTTCAGAGCCAGGCCTGCACACTGTGGAACAGAATTTTTATTAGGCAGTCTTNTAAACATTTTTTGGGTTGGCCTCTGGGGCTGTATTTTGCCACACAGATGATAGTTGTTGTCACACTCAGCCCAAGGCAGGGCATTTTGATACTAGAGCCCAGCCCTACCCCATCAGGATGGTTTTAACTGTTTCTCTTTAGACTTCTCTCCAAACCAGATCTGGGAGTTTCACCATGTTTTATGACTCTTGACTTCTGAAGAAAAGATACAGCAGAGATATTTTGATGTCCAGCCATCATTTGCTTTGGTTATTCTATGTATGAATGTATACACATTTGTTTGTTTGTGTATGTATGTATGCTTGTGTATATGCANGCATATGTGTGTGTATTTAGCTAATCATCTAGGTTCTCTTGTATTCTCTAAGAATGTCTCAATGTTTTGAATCTACCCTAACAGGAAGCTTCTCTGATCCTTTGATCATTTTGGTTGACTTTTTGGAACCATCTCCAATGTCATAGATTTTCCAAGTTGAAACCAGAACTGTTTCCCACATGCCGAGAATGGGCAGCAACACTTTGCTTGTCCTGGAAGTGGGAGGACATGAAGCTGTATTCTGATGGTTACCAGGTCCCTTGTGGATCTCCTGGAACCAGAAGAACTCACATGGCAGGTGTCTACAGTGAGCCCCGTGCTGGCACCCTTTGCTGGCTTACCACAGGGCTTGGAAGCAAGCCCCTATTTTTATTTGTTTGTTTGTTTGTTTGTTTGTTTATGTAAACATTTTCTTGCATTTGGCCATGTTCAAATTTAACAGCCACTTTTTTACTCACCCAATCAGAACTTACAAACTATTTCTAAAGTCTGTGTCTACTAGGTTACATTTTTGGTGGGAGAAGTTACTATGTTGTCAACTATTTTTATCAAAAATGGCCAGTAAATTTGGCTCCAAATTGTGTTTTTTTTTCTTCACCAGAGTTGTTTATTGATGCCTACAAGCTTTCCCTGCTGAAATCTCTGTACTTTACAAAATACTCCCTCCGGGAAATTAAAATGTTTCTGGAAGCCTGTGAGTGGGACATTAGCAAAGGGTTTTGGGGTTGCTTTTCAAGAAATTTTCCTTAGTTTGTCATTTTAAGTAGACATGTTTCAGTTCATTTTTGACTTTGGGTTTCATGACTATTTATATGGACATAGTGGCCAGAAAATATGTTTTAAAAGATGTAATCTCCATGAGGAAAAGTATCAAAATTCCACATCTATCTAAAATTTATTCACTGATTCAGACTTAGCCTGAAAAAAAAAACTAGCATAGTTCTAAAAAAATACTTTGATCATATTTCTGGTTGTTAGTTTGTTTTTAATTAGCTATATGTGTTTTGATAAGGAAGGGAGGATTTTGAAATTTTATTTTAACTTGACATATTCTAGATTTTTTTTCTTTTGGCTTGTCTTTGCTCGTAAACATACCATTTTGGAATGAACAAAATGTTGTTTAAGTGAGAACATAAAACAGTGAAAAGGAAGATAAAAAGATCGGCTGTTTGTGATTTTGAACTCCTAGCCCATATTTAGAATATATTCCAAGAAGTTCCAAGGCACAGCTTCCCAGACACTAGATGAATGATAATTACTNTTCTCTCACTTCATATCCATACTCAGGATTCATTTCATTGACTCATTCTTTGTCATGGAGCCCTGTGGTCCATGGCATCATTTTAAGAATTCTCAAAGGTCCTCCAGTCCTCTCCTCCTGGGCATGTATAATTAAGAATTTCAGACAATATGTAATCTCAGAGATGCCTTTCCTTCCCTGCTTGCCAGCTTCTCCCACAGCGATATCAGGTCATGGATGTCCAGTAGGAATCTCAGAGAAAGAAAATCCTTCCAGGCTTATTTTAACCTGGAGCTTTTGCCCAGGGATGCTTTAACTCACCAGGGAGGTGATGTTCNTGTTGCATAATTCACCTCCTGGCTTCTGGCCTTGCAGGCTGTCTCCGCAGGCTTACGAGCCCTCTTTACCCTTGCTATCAGACCACTCTCAACCAGGAAATAAAAGCAACTTTTAGGCAGAGTGGCACCGAGGAAAGGNTGATGTCCACCATCAAAGTGAGAGGCCTGGCATTTTTGTCTTACTTCAACCCCTGGATAGCCTGTGGCCTCTCACCTTTGTCATCTTTACCATGGAACAACCTCTATGCAAACTTCACAAAGTCCCAGGAATTGAACAATATGCATAGATACTTTGTATGGGGCTATGCATCCAAACACATGCATGTCTGTTGCCTCTGACTAGTGCGCCAACTTTCCTACCATCTGTGTTTGTCCANGTCCTCCGACCTCCTACATCCTACCCTACTACCATATCTCAGACATTCCTTTTAATTACAGTTCTACTTGTCTGCACAGCTCAGATGGAAAGTTTGTATCTCTTTTATATATATTTTATGTTGATGTCAAATTCCTTAAGGCACTGAGATAGACCCTGAAGTTATCCTATGATCCATGCTGGCTGGTTCATATTCCACAAGCTAGAGATCAGTCTATCCATGTCAAGGGAACGGGGAACTCGGGAACATGANGATCCCTGACTATGAATATATNGAGACAGAGCCCATAAGCCGGATGGAAAACCTTCTCCTTACACTTAATCTGCTGATGGAGTTTGCACAGGGTAATGGGGGCAGCTGGTCACCTGACATGTCAGAGCCTTTCCCTGTGTGTTGACATCTCTGTCACATCCATTTTCTGGCTTGGCAGCTTTTCTAACAGTGCTTACAATGGAAACGGTTCCCAGTTTTCTCTTCCTAAAAGGAATACCACAGTACTCCTCAGTGAATGGCCCTGTCGTTTGGCCTCTTGCCAGTTTGATGGTGGTAACTCAAGGCATGTGTCCTGAATTTACAGTTATGCTGTGATGTTATTTATGTTTCTATTCCAATGATGTGTTGAGTCAATGAGTCCCAGAGGAGAATGAAACCTGGTTGTATAAGCAAAGGGGGCAAACATGAATCAGAAGAAGCTGGAAAAGGTTTGAAATATTTTCAGTCTTTGCTTAGTCTCAGTACTGTATGAGGCTCAAAACACTAGATTTTTAAAGGATTCCATAAACTAACTTTCAGCCTTGGAGTCTGCCTTGTAAAACAGAACTTTAAATCCTTTTCTAAAACTAAACCAAGGAAGTAGATTGTTATCTCAGGACCCAAGTCTCGGAAGCAGGGTTGATAACATTAACCCACTTGGACTGTAGGAGATTCCATTGCCAAGAAATCACAGACTTGAGCTTGAATTTATGCAGTTCAGCACATCAACTCCCTGTGAGTTGACAAGTAGGTGGACCTCAGAGCCACCAAATGATTGCTAGCTATCCTCCACAAAGACCAATGGTTTAGTGATAAACAGCTGTCCATCATCTTTGTAGCCAACCCCAAACAGACATCAAGCAGACAGAAGGAAGGAAGAGAAAAATGGGTTCAATCAACCGTTCTTCACCAACTGCCTGGAAAGCCAGAGTTGAGCTGTGTAGGAAAGGCAGTAACTCCACATTTGCACTTACTNTAAAAATGTGACTGCTCCTTCACTTGTCTTGAAAACTAAAAGTTCAAAATGTAGTTTCAAAGGATATATTATTTATCTATTGTATGGGGGGGGTGTTGGTGTGTGATGCATGTGGAGGTCAGAGGACAACCTCTGGGAGATGGTTCTCTCCACCATGTGGTTCCTGGGGATTGATCTCGGGTTGTTAAGCTTGGTAGCAGACATTTCACTTACCCCAAAATGAAGTTTTAAATGTTCATACTTATTAAAGAATAGTTTTATTCCCCAATTTCCCATTTTCTTTGTGGTATATACCTCCCAANGCTCCCACCCAATGGAAGGAGATTGATTTTGAAGTTGAACACATAGACGATCTTTGTTACATAATAGCTACATGCCTTGGGTCAATTTCTCAAGGAATCTAAACTTGTGTTTTCTCATCTGGGAAAGGCGGTTAATAAGCCACCTCTTGTAGGAATTGTGAGAANAAAACCATGAAGTTTCANCAAAGCATCTTACATGTCGAATCTGCTCTTTTTAACAAACCGAGAGGCAGAAGGCTTCAAGGGTTGCACTCCNGCTTAAAAGCAGGACATCTGGATNTACCTGCAACACCCTTGAAGACCTCGAAGAAGCCATTCNCTCAACCACAACTTACACAGTTGCTGCTAGGGTTTCCCTGAGTAATAGGTTAAAAAGCAGTTATGGGAGGTTTTCACGTCTCAGGAATGGTCTGAATGAAGACAAANCACCAGGGGTTTTACGATAAATTAGAGTCAGGGATCTGGTTACTGAAAAGCTGGAGAAATGAGCCAGGAAGTCCACACCATTTCTTGGAATGCAAACCCACCCCTAGGTTGAGCATACTCGGTTAAGTTGAGGCTAGAAGTTAAATGTTGTCTGCCATACTTTAACAGCTCAAAACTATTCAGCCTTAATGAATGCTAACTGAATCACCACACTTCCTGAACAACATCAGCAGAGTCGGATGGAAAAAGTGAGTGGGAAGGGATTTATGCACCAGTAATGCCTTTCACCCAGGAGCATTGTTTGGGTATCAGGGTGGCTCCATCNCGTCTTTTCTACTCCATCCTCTCTTCATACATCATTAGCACTTCAGACAACACAGTAGTGATATGATCAGCTGGTCACACACAGGACTGACAGACTGAACTGTGTCCTGTTGGGATTTTCCTTCTGATAACAAACCTTATTCTCTGGCTAGCTCCGAAGAGCCAACACAGGCAGAAGCGATTTCAGCTGGTTTCTGCTCTGCCTCACATGACATCAGCAGAAGCTGTCCTTTGAGCTTCATTTGATAACAATTTATGACCAGGGATACTGTTAAAAGCAGAGTCGTCCCAGCTGGGCCTTCCGATCCCTAACACAGAGAGCAGGGAGCAGGCAAGAGAAATGGAAGGCACAGCTAACTCCAGGGGTGGAGTATGAAAACCTCTTTCTTTTGACTTACCCTCTTGGGGCAATGAGAGGATTTGTCAGGCGGGTGCACAATTACAATCCTGACATTTTACCCTTGATTACTTCTTTCTGTGTTTAAAATCTANCCGTGAGGAGCACTCTGCCTGCCTTGTTGTCTAAATGGACAGAATTGGGTGAGAGGGTGCTTTAGTGGGCTGGGCAAAGTCCCAGGTACTCATTGAGCAAAACAGCCCAAGTGGTAATGCTTTCCCANGCCCCCAAGAGAGTAGCTTGGCTCCATGGATCCTGGACAAACATTCAGGTACCAGATTGAGTTCTGCTTTAAACCAGTGATTCCTATGGCCTTAATTGGAACATTTCAGTTTATGGATTCTGGGAATATACAAGCAGATGTTAAACTACTTTACAAATAGCCTATCATCTGATTGCCTAAATTCNTACAGTCACTTGAAAAATCTAATTTAAAATGCCATCTACTTACAGAAAGCACCAAAGAGAGTCTCTGTCTGTCTGCCTGTCTGTCTGTCTGTCTCTCTCTCTCTGTCTCTCTCTTTCAAAATCAGCCAGAGCTTAGGTTTTGTTCTAATCCCTAACACCACTATTGATGGAAATGAAAAGAAAATTCAAGGCATGCTCCACCCAGAACAAATACCACAAATGCATCTTCTCTGGTTAACACTTCAAATGTGTATTTAAAAANTTTTAAATCACTTAAGATACATGGTCATCAGAGTCTCTCTGCTCAGATCATTAATCCAGATTTAGGCCACTCTGAACAAAGTGAAGAACTCTTGAGAAATGTTTTAGAGAAGGGTGCGTGTCTGGAGGGCAANATGAATACAGGCCAGGAGTCAGAGCCTGTGTTCTGGAGGATGGGCGTGGTCACAGTGGCCTGACATGGCTCGCTCGGCTAAGAATACTTTTCTTAGATATGACTTGCCTCACTCAATATGAACNGGCAGGTCTTTTACTCTGTATTATGTGTAGCATATTAAACTNCTCCTTGGCAGCCTGGGCTAAAATCGTGGTGTTAAGAAGCCAGAAATCTTGGAGNANTTCTAAACCATGAGTGCACACAGAAAGAGTCATAAACAAGGAGTCATGTCCTGTCCTTGTTCCATTTAGTATTGGCTTGTTNCTGCCCAAAGCCTTCTTTCAATTTTTCTGAATCCTTTTTACCATTTACAGACAGTGCAAGTAATGCTTAAAGAGAAGTTTCCTGAGATGGATGTACACACTCAACACCAGACAAAACAGAAGTATGGATTGCTTATCTCCTTTCCCCAACGTGGACACACAATACCCATTTCCAATACAGCCTCAGGAGAAACTCCCATCTGACTCCAAACTCATACACACCTCTGAGGCTCTAGAAACCAGAGCAAATGACTCAGTCCACATGCCATCTTCCTGCTCTTTCTAGTAATTGGGAGAGTAATGGAGGAAGCAGCCTTCCTGGAGAGAAGATATCTGCCTACTAGTTTAAAAAGTGTCTATATGAGACTCACGACAGCCAACTCGCCATGTAGACCAGACTGACCTAGAACTCATAGAAATCCATCTGCCCCCCAAGTGCTAGTATCAAAAGCCACATCCTGCCTCCAGCCTTTCTGAACATGAGGCAGGCTCAGCCTCACTCTGTCACCCAAGATGGGAGTTTGTAACGTACATAACAAACACGTCAATGCCCCACCTCAGCACACAGCGGAAAAGTGTCAAACACATTACTTACCAGGAGTCTTCGTTTGCCTTCGAAGGACCCCAGCAGGTCNGTCACTGACTTCTTGGGACTTGGAGTGAGTTGTTTTGCTGTGGGCTTCTCATAGCCATCCTGCTCTGTCTTACCGGCCTTTCTCTTCTTACTCTTCTCTTTCTCCTGCTTGCTCTTTTTCTCNGCTTTCTTCATCTGCTTTTCACTCTTGAGTAACTTGTCTGGTTTCGCACTCTTCCCTTTTTTTTTCTTCTCCTTCTCAGATTTCCCGGACTTTTCATGCTTTCTCGACTCCTTCGCGTTCTGTGAGGGAATATTGTCCACCTGCAACTCCTCCTCCCCATGAGAGGCCGTGGGCCGGCTGAGGTCGTACTTAACTTCATACTCATTGCTGAGAATTTTGTCCTTCTTTTTGGGCAGCTTCCCCTTTGCAGGCTTGTGAGGACCCGGCACCACATTTGGGTCCTGATGGCCATGTTCTCGTCTGTCTGTCCGGTTGTCGCGGAAACGACTTGTGCCCACAGCTCTTGTGCTGCCCTCCCAGAGGGTGGTGGGTGGGGCTGCTGTGAAGCTCCCATAGTTGGTGGCTTTACTGGGCCTCCTGGTGGCCTGTGACTTCTCTCTCTGTNGTTCCTTCCGAGGTAGAGGGTAGACTTGTTCTGAAACGGAAGGGCTCCTGGCAGTGGTCACCTCAGCTGTTGCAGAGGGCCTGTGGGAGACTGAGAAGGGATGCAGCCGGGCTGTCCAGGGCCTCTGGGTGGTTGGAAAGGCAGTCGTGGTTGTAGGTCTTGCAGCTGCTGTCACCACCCGGGATGTGGCCCGAGTGGCCGTTGTGACTGGAGCAGGAGGAAGGGTGGTGGCCCTCAGGGTTGGGGGAGGTTGGGGAGTGGCTGCCTTGGTGGTGGCCAGCTTTCTCTGAGGCTCTCTGGTGGGGTGGACTCGTCCTCTCCTTGGGTCCTCTTTCTTCTTCTCACCGCCCAGGCCTGTGCTTCCTGCTCCTCCGCTGCCATTGTNCTCTTCCTGGACCACATGGCCCTCTATGCCCGAGGCCTTACACTTTTGGACGAAACCCTTCTGTCTGATTTTTTCAATCCTGCGGATGGGGCCTTGATCAATGACCTCATACATGGCCTCCAGCCTGACCGGATAAGGGTAGCGCTCCTCCACCTGGAGAGTCTTCTTTAACAGCACCATGCTAAACTTGCCCTTCTCCAGTTTTAGGAAGCTCATCAGCTTTGGGATGAGACTGGGGTCCAGGGGCTGCTCCAGGATCTGGCCTTCATTGGTGATCCTCCGTACCTTGCCCCCTTCCTCACCTGCCTGGTGGAACAGCACGATCTGTTGGATGTGTCTCTCTGCCAGTTCACAATACACATCATTTTTCAAGAGGCTCATCATGAGGCGATAGTAGCCCTCTGAGGCGTGAGGGGCTGAGATGACCCACACCCTGTTCTTTCCTGCAAAGCTGGCCAGGATATTGGGAGAGCTGGACCCAGAGGGGAAACGCAACATTCTTGACCTAGCNGAGGACCCCTCATCTCGGACCATATCACGCAGAGAGCTCCTAGCTATTGGTCTTAACTCAGGTCTGACTGGGACTCCGTTGATACCTAAGGGGGTCGGCCTCATGGTCGGGTGAGCTAATCTCAACACTGGTACACTCTTCCTCCTTTGGAGAGGCTGAAGATTTGGTTCTTTCGGAGTGGATTTCTCAGTTCCACCAGACCTCCCGGTGTGCCTCAGATATCGAGCTGACCTAGTGCTGATTGGAGAGGCCAAAGGTACTTTCCGCCCTGTGTGGCTGTCTCTATCCAAGACAGGGGAATGAGATTCTGATCCACACACCAGCCACATGGCCAACAGTATGGCGAAATGAGGTCCCATTTTCCACATCATTGTGTTATCCACTTGGGAATGCAGAAAGGCCATAATGGGGGGAGGGAGAAGGGAGAGGAAAAAAATCATTAATTGCAGTTGCAAACAGAGCTGGGGGTTATCTCCTTCTCTATCTTGGCCAAGGAGAAGGGGTAGCTAGAGAAGAAAAAGGAGGGAGGGCAGAGGAGACAAAACAGGGTGAAAGCCGGTTGCTTTCAAGCTGCCGTGATTGTCAGTGCTTAGCAGAGTCAGTCGTAAAGCAGGAAATCCAGCCTTGCCTCACAGGCGGCAGGCANGCTTGTACTGCCTCAGCTGTACTTTGAATACAGCAGAGATCATGTAAACCGAGCGTTGCAATTAGGACAACATTCACACTTCATTTCTTCAAACAAGCAACAGTGAAGCCAAGAGCAAAAAGCAAAGATTGCACACTTACATGGTGGTTCATGGAGATGGAATGCAGAGGCTTTCAAAAGAAATTGAAAGGTTGGTCCCTAGGACAGTTTCCTAGATGAAATCGTTTCCTTGCCGCCCTCTGTCTCCTTGTGGAGGGCAAGCAATACAAAAGGGGTGTCTGCAGCTCCTGGTTGAGAAAGCAGCCCCAGGAAGCTTAGCCTGTCGAGCTGGGCTGATTCCTTCTTTTTCTGGCTGTGTCTTCTTACCTTCTGGTCCAGTGAGATGAGGTGAACGTTGCTGTCCCTGGGACTGTCCGTATCTCCATTTGTCTGCAGTTTCTCCTGGGTCTGCGTGAGCTGGTCCTTTGCTGCCACTGGGATTTTCCTGCAAGTGAAGTCCTAATGCTCTCTGAATCTCACTCTTGCCCTCTGTGGAGTTCCAAGATCTTTCTTATCACCCTTTCCCCACACAGTCTGGCTGAGTCCCTTTGTTTCCGAGCGTAAAAGCACTGGGATTAATATGTTTTCCAGGCTGAGGGAAAACAGAGGAATGTGAACGTGAAAAAAAGGACAATTTCCCCCCTTTCCTTCGGTCTCTCCTCCCTTTATTTCTCCCCACCTTTTTTTTCTCCTCTTTTTTTCCTTCTCCTTCTATTTCTTCTTCCTCATCTGGATTCCATTCCAGAAGTGTCAGGACTACCTCAGGTTTGCTCCAAACCAAACCCAAACAACAGCAGCCACTGGAAATCAAGAAAACTTCACTAAGAATTTAACAGATCAGCAAAACACGCCTCCTTCCCATTTCAGTACACGGAGAGTCGGTGAACCTGGTGAGGAGGGAAAGGGCTGTGCTTGGGCTGGGAAAAGTTTGGAAACTCTACACATCACCGTAAATCACTTCAGAATAGGATGACTGAGGACTTAACCCCTTCCGTACCNAGCCATCAGGGCAGTTTCCCTTCCTGTCNATTCTCACACTATGGTTTGAAAGGAGAAAATCCTCAGGTTTCTCCACCTGACTGGTTNTCTTGGAGACAGCTACTCATTGGGGGGGCCTTGGTGGTACATATCCAGACAGTACAAATCTATTTATAGCTCCACGCACATATTTTTATCTCTTTCTGCCTGCTTTATGCTTTGAGTTTGGGGTTGGAAAAGCCCATGGAAAACATGACTAAGTTGTTTTTATGTTATGCTAATTGCAGCTCATGTTACTGTGTTCTCAGTCCTTATTTTTCCCTGGGATGCGTGGAAGCTGGTAAAAGGTTAGCAAGGCAGGCAAAGGCTGCTGTCTCCTGAGACTGCAGTCGGACATTACATCAGGGAATGGGCATTCTGGCTCCCAGTTTCTGTAGAGATGGTGAACACAGTGTGTGTGTGTGTGTGTGTGTTACAATGGTCAGCTCTCCAGATGTTCTAGGAATCTAGAATCTTTTACAGTTCCTAGAAGTAGTTATGTGAGGGGCTGGGAAGATGGCTCACTTGGTAAAGTCTTTGTTTCTCAAGCGTGAGGACCCGAGTTCAGATTCCCAGCACTCATAAAAACTGAGCACCAAGGCTGTAACCCTACCACTGGGGAGAGCTGCAGAGGCACTTGGATCCCTGAAGCTCACTGGCCAGCCAGTCTACCTGAATCAACAAACTCCAGGTTCAGTGAGAGTCCCTGTCTCCAAAAAGTAAGGTGGAGGGGCTGGGCAGACTCACTGGATAAGAGCACTAGTTGCTCTTGCAAAGAATTTGGATTTCATTCCCAGCACCTACATGGTGGCTCATAGCCATCCACAACTGCAGTTCCAGGCAGTCTGTACCTTTCTGACTTCTGCAGGCAGCAGGCGTGCACATAGTGTATATATGTGATATATTATATATGTGTTATATATATATTTATATATATACATATATATCATATATGTATACACATGCAGGGAAAACATTCATACACATTAAATAAANATGGTGGAGAGCGGTTAAGGAATATGACTGACATTGGCCTCCAAGCCTCCACTCCCCAATATGTGTGTGCACACATATGACTATGCACACACACATGAAACACACACACATATGCACACACACGCAAAGAAATAGTAGGACCAGGCTCCACAGGAGAGATTGACAGCTTTTGGCTTCCACCTCCTGGGTCTTCCATGTGAACTCAGCTTTGAGTGAGAAGGGAAGACACTCGGGTCCTGTGGGCGTTTCACCCAACCTCTCCAACTCACTATTTAACCGCCACCAACAGTGGCAACCCAGGTTCCACCAAAGCTGAACTAAGCTGCATAAGTAGCTTCTCTTAATGGGTAAAAACCTCTTCCCTAGCTGCATTCCCTCAGTCAGCTCCATCTCTCCCAGTCACATGTGCCTTCCCTGCGCATAAAGCTCTGAGCAGAGAGTTGAGGAAATTCCTGTAGGGTCNTTGGACGCAGCACTCTTACCTCATTGTTTAGAGTGCAGAGTTTACCAAGCAGGAAAGCGCCCTGTCCACTGGGCACCATTATGAATACATAGAAGTCAGAGCCAATGTCAGTTCAAACTGTCAAGTGGATCAACGCCTCGTGCCCAGTAATAGAGTCTAGGTGTTGTTTTCATTATTTTCAGGTGTGTCCCTCACTACCCTCCCTGAGCCTTCTCCCTGCTCTTATGTGTTGCTCCTGTTTTCTTCTCTTTTCCCCTACCGACAACAGCTACCACCAGTTCACCAGGCATTTTCTCGGTCTTTGNCGCTTTCATATGGTCTGTTAGTTAACACACCCGGGAGGTAATAGGATGATCTCCCAGATTCTAGCTGGACAGAGGGATGTTTCAATGAATCTCTTGCCATCACAGAAATAATTAAGAGTGGTGNAGCTGAAGTTTAGACCTGGTGTGCTGCAGGGTGGTGTCCTATCTTCATTTTTCATTTTCTGCCCACACTTTTCCTTTTTAACATATTCTCTCAATTCCTTTGTTGTTCCCCGTTTTCACAAAAGATTCTTGATTTGGTCAACTGGAGCACTTATGGTTTTAGGGTTCTGCTTTCTGAAATAACTGTGCAGCTTACCTTTTGCCTTTCTCAGCAGGTCCTTTAAAATCCCGTTCATTTTCCTAAATTCTCGTGTATTCCATGAACTCCCCAACCATGTGCACAACATTGGAAACCGGTGCCAACACCCTCACCTTCACCCCCAGTGCNGGAGTCAAGTTGAGATACAGTTACATCAGTGAGTTGGTGGTACGCAGAGAGGAAGCCACCTCAACCGGGAGCTGCCTTTCTCTTCCTGGAATCTCAGGCTCGCCTTCCTTCTGGTACGCTGGGTCAGTAGATGGCGCACTAAACACGTGAGGAGGAGTAGACCCANCAGNGCTCTTCCCCAAACCAGGGCCCAAGCAGTATTTCTCTTNAAGCTTCTTTGGTTTCTCCATCTTGAGGNGTAAACCCTGACTGGGACCTCAGAAAAGCTCTTTCAGGGATGTCTGAGATTCATGTGTCTAGTAAGAGCAATTTAAGGGACAAGTTCACATCCACTACTATATAGGGAGAGTTATAATGATTTGTGGTTTGCAAGGATCTGAATTTCCATTTTTCAAAAGTTCCCCATTTAGACCAGTCCATTTCCCAGTAANCTGNGAAAGAAATAACTTAGTATGGGGATGAGGCAGATCTAGAGGAGAGACTGGGGCTGAGTCCACGTGTNTTCAGTCAAAGGTAAAAGGACATGTGAATTAATTTGGGGGGATTGTTTTGTTTTGTTTGAGACAGGGTCTCTCCACATAGCCCTAGGTGTCCTGGAACTCACTAGACAGACAAGGCTGGCCTTGAACTCATAGAGATATGTCTGCCTCTGCCTCCTGAGTGCAGGGATTAAAGGTCTGTGCACCACCACATCCCAGCCAAGAGTATATGTCATAAATGTTAACTTGGAGATTATGTGACAGGAAACTACCTGGTGTCGATTGCATAGTAAATGGGCATTGGGGAAGGAGAGAGTTATTAGGATTGCTTTAGAGTAATGAGGGTGGGAGGTAGCTACCTAATGAAAGTCAAAGGGGACGTAAAGAGATAGACATCCAGAAAGGTGACCACTAGCTGGCTGGAGTCCCACATTCATAGAAATGTGCTGTCCCAGGCACACCAGAGAACCCAGGCTGCCCATCACCTGCAGATAGCTCTCTTGCACAAAGTAACATTCAGTAGATGCCACTGAACTGAATTAAAAGCAGTGCCCTATTGCCTAGAAAATCACCTGCTNAGAAGGAAACAGGCAACAAGGGGGAGGGGAGAGAAAACAACCCAACATTTCAATGTCNTGGGACAGGGAGCAAAGAGAAAAAAACAAGTGGACATTTCAATGTCACAGGACAGGAGAGCCAGCTCCCCTGCTCCCCTGCTCCAGGATTCCATTCTCTCCAGNAGGAAGGCTAGCAGAGCCATTTGATCATACCCTGAGGTAGACACTGAATATTCATACAGTGGATGTTACTGTGGTTTTTCTTTCCACCCTCAGACCTTAATCGAATGTTCTTCTTTGGCCACATTTATGTTCTTCAGCATGCAAATGAACTCTCCTTTCTTGTTATTCACAGTATGAGGGGAACTAAAGTGGAAATATAAAAAAATAGATAAAAGGTCAAGGGGAAACCCCNTCATGGCATTGACTCAGGATNCTGAGGAAACCCAGAAAGGTTCTGAGAAAAGATAACCCNAAAGCNAATAAATACTTGAAACTGCTCTCAAACTACCAACCAAAGGCCACATACATAATTTAAACTTGAAAACNCTTTTTCAAAANAATAGATGGCTACCTAAAGAAGACCTGAAGAAGTACATCACCAATAGACATGCTGATACGAAAGGGGGAAATCTCACGGTGCCCCATACCTACACAAAGAACTATAGGCAACCAAAGGATGCGGAGAGCAGTAGAAGTGGCCTTCCCCAAGGATGAGACCCCTAGTTGGTTATCCAGTAGCAAGTGGTCAGCCCTGACCTCA